>VKOC01021603.1:0-36587 GCA_009364415.1 Spea multiplicata
CAGTATTATCGCAAGCAACTCACGGTCACCAATTTCATAGTTGCATTCCGCAGCACCTAGCTTCTTGGAGAAGTACCCACATGGGTGCAACTGGCTCTCAGGAGTAGGACGTTGAGACAGGAGGGCGCCTACCCCTGTCTCAGACGCATCGACCTCAAGTACGAATGGAAGTTCGGGTTTCGGGTGTACCAAAACAGGAGCTGCGGCAAAAGCGGCCTTCAATGACTCAAAAGCTTTGATGGCCCCTGGGGACCAAAGAGAGGCATTGCCATCTTTTTTGGTCATGTCCGTAAGAGGCTTAACAATAGAGGAAAAATTCTGAATGAATTTCCTATAATAGTTAGCGAAGCCGAGGAACCGTTGAAGGGAGCGGAGACCTACAGGTCGTGGCCACTCGAGAACAGACGAGAGTTTTTCAGGATCCATAGCGAAACCGACCTCTGAAATTACGTACCCCAGAAAGGTGACCTGCTTGCGGTGGAACTCACACTTCTCTAATTTGCAAAAGAGATTATTCTCTCGTAACCTCTGTAGGACTCGGGCTACATCAGTGTGGTGGCTTTCTATGGAGGTGGAATGGATCAAAATATCATCTAGGTATACCACCACACATTGTTGGAGCATGTCCCTTAGGACATCATTTATAAATTCCTGGAAAACAGCAGGGGCATTGCAGAGACCGAAGGGCATAACTAGGTATTCATAATGACCGCTCCTGGTGTTAAACGCGGTTTTCCATTCGTGGCCCTCCTTTATCCTTACTAAGTTATACGCCCCTCGCAGGTCGAGCTTTGTAAATACCTTGGACCCTTTTAAGCGATCGAATAACTCGGTAATGAGTGGAATCGGGTAGGCATTTTTAACCGTGATACGATTGAGCCCCCTGTAATCTATACAGGGTCTCAGTTCGCCGCTCTTCTTTTTCACAAAAAAGAATCCGGCCCCAGCAGGGGAAGAGGATTTACGGATGAACCCCCGGGACAGCGCATCCACAACATACTCCTCCATGGCCTTATTCTCTGCGACAGATAATGGGTAGACTCGACCTCGAGGGGGTATGGCACCAGGTTGCAGCTCAATGGCGCAATCGTACGGGCGGTGAGGTGGGAGCTCACCAGCCCGGCCCTTATCGAATACATCACGAAACTCTTGATACTCCTCAGGCAAGGAAGAGACCGGAGAAGTGGTTAGCACCTTCACCACTCTCCCTAGGCATGTTTCGGAACAATTAGGAGACCATGCCAAGACTTCGGCCCTTACCCAATCAAACACAGGATTATGTTTGCGCAACCATGGATATCCTAAAACCACAGGATAATGAGGAGAGTGTATCACCTGGAGTTGAATAATTTCATGATGGAGAGCCCCAACAGCCATAGACAAAGGAGCGGTTTCATGGGTGACCTGCGGGGGCTGTAACGGTCTGCCATCGATCGCCTCAATGGCAAGTGGAGCAGTCCGAAGCTGCAACGGAATAGAGTGCTTCTGAGCAAAGGTGCTGTCAATAAAAAGGCCCGCTGCCCCCGAGTCAATGAGTGCTTCTGAAATGACAGAAATCTTGCCCCAAGTCAGACCCACCGAGACTAAAGGTTTATCCTTCAGGATATCTGGGGACGCCGAGACGCCACCTAAGGACTGTCCCCTCTGGAGCCTTAGGTGCAGGCGTTTTCCCGGACGTGTAGGGCAAGTTCGCAGCAGGTGCCCTGCTTTACCACAGTAAAGACAGAGACCCTCCCTCCTCCTAAAGGCCCTCTCCTCAACCGAGAGACGGGTAAATCCAAGGTGCATGGGTTCCATAACGCCCGAAGTGTCGAGACCAGGAGGCATGGGAGGAGAGGGAGGCACGGGTGGGGATGAAAAGCTCGGGGCTAAACGTATAGGAGGCCTCCGCAGGCGCTCCCGGAAGGATGGTCTCTCACGGATTCGTGAGTCAATAAGGATACAAAAAGAGACCAATTCCTCCAAATCACTGGGAAGGTCCCGGGCCGCAATCTCATCCTTAAGTATATCCGAGAGCCCATTAGAAAAAGCAGCCACGAGAGCCTCATTATTCCAACCAACCTCAGCGGCCAGGGTACGAAACTCAATAGCATAGTCCGAAACCGTCCTTGTACCCTGCCGAATGGACATTAAACGTTTGGCAGCCGAGGCAGAGCGTGCCGGTACATCAAATACCCGTTTTAGAGACGCAACAAACTCAGGGTAATTGTGTACTAAAGGTTTCTGTGTCTCCCAAAGGGGATTTGCCCATGCCAAGGCCCTGTCTGAGAGTAAAGAAATCACGAGGCCCACCTTACTCCTGTCAGACGGAAAGGCCTGAGGTACCATCTCCAGATAAATACTGACCTGGTTCAGGAAACCTCTGCACAAATTAGGGTCGCCCCCATAACGCTCTGGAAGCGGGGCGGACCCTGTCAAGCCTCTGGCAGTATTAAAATCACCAGTGGCAGACGGAGCGGAAGCAGCAGCAGGTATAGAGGCAGCCTGTGCCGTGGGGACCTGAGCTGGCAGAACCAGATGTGCAGTACGGAGCAACAAGGTCTGGAGAGCTAACGCAAATTGGTCCATGCGTTGGTCTACCTGGTCCAGCCTGGTAAAAACATTTGGTGGATTGCCTGCCCCTTCTGGGTTCATGGCCCTTGTGTAATGTTAGGGACCAGGAACCAGACGGACACAAAACGTAAAATGCAATCACCTTTATTGTAATGACAATAGTGAACAAAGCCAAATCGTGATCCAAAAGCATATACCAAAAGACAAGCCGGGGTCAGGAACCAAGACGGGTACTCAGACAAGCCAGGGTCAGGAATACAGAGATCAGCGAAGTCAGGAACAAGCCAGGAATCAGGAGCCAGGAGGGACGTCAGAGAAAGCCAGGTCATACACAGGAATTCAGGAACACAGCGATAGCACTTGCAGCCAGAAACAACACAAGGGCAAGGAGGAAGTGAGGTTTAGCTGCTTAAATAGCCAAAAGGGGCTGGCTGTGGGCTGGACAATGGGCTGAGTCACAGGAGTGACAGGAGTGTAGCCATGGCAACCCAGCCAAGCTGTATAGCCTCCAGCAATGCAGCAGAAAAGCAGCTAGACCATAACAGTAGTTAAATACAATATCCACTCTATTTCTTTTCTTTAACCTATTTTTTATTATTATTACCTCCTCTCCAATTTTTCTTAACTTTTTCTATTTATATATGTTCTTCCATCCTTAGCTTACGTTTTCTTGTGGTTATTCCTAAATATTGTAGCCCACAAGAACATTTAAATAGGTAAACAACATTGGTGAAAGAGCATGTAATTAAATCTTATTGGATATATTTTTTATGGGTAATACAGGAAGAGAGCTCTAAATATGCTTTGTTTTGTCTTTTTGAAATTCTTATACTATAATCCTAGAGATGAAGGTAAAAAAATGTTTATTAGGTTTCTTTTTATAGGTATAACTTTTCAGCTTGGATTTCATATTCAAAGCCACTCTGAATACTAATATTGGTCTCTCTGAAAGAGACGTGGGGGACAATATTTTCTAATTAAATAGTCCAATGTTTTGGGTTTTTTTCAGATTTTCTAATTAAAGATTATTTTTTTATCTTTGTATTGCAACAGTGGTTCTCAGTTTGAGTTCTTGACTTTTTCTATAGTTTCATCTAGATCCTAAATGTTACATCCTTTTTTAAGTAATTCGGCATGTTCGTCAAACACTTCTTTCTTCTCACAATTTCTTCTAAGATAAATACATTGGCGTTTTGGGATTTCTTTGATTGCAATATTTAGCACAGCAACAAGACACAGGGTAGTTATACTGCCTTACCATGAGCTCTTTCATGCAGAAATTTCAAAGTAGATAGGGGTTTCCAGATGTTCTGTGCAAGCTCTTTTGAAGAAGCACACAGCAATGGGTAATGTTGAGTACTGTAGATACAGTGATCGACCAATTAAACTTAGTGCGGCAGTTGAAAGGCACATCATGCTTACTTCCCTTTGGAATCGTAAGATGTCTCAGCAGTGTCATCAGCTCAGCATTGGCTTACTCTGGTGCGCCCATCTACTGTCTGGAGAAGTCTTATCAGAAGTGGTTTTAATGGAACCCAAAATGCTCAACTCAACTATTTAAGAAAACACAGGAACCGAGGGGCAGAAAAAGTCCTGGAAGCAATGGAGTCTATCTGGGATTACACGAGGCTGCCTAAATCCACAGAACTGTGGTTAATTCTCCAAGATGTTTTGAACAACCTACCTGTCCAGTTCCTTAAAATACTGTTTCCAAGTATACCTAGCAGAATTGATGTTATTTTAAGGGCAAGGGGTGATCACACCAAGTATTGATTTAATTTAGATTTTTCTTCTGTTCACTTACTTTGCATTTTGTTAAATGATAAAAATAAACTATTAACATGTCTATTTGTGACAGTATTTTACACCTGCCTTTTGCATAGAACATTTTTTCCTGTCTATGTAACCCCGTGCTCATGTGAAAGCAGATGAAACATGAACAGGATGATTCGTTCACTAGTCTTATACCACAATTTTGTGTTGTCTGTGGCTGTCCATTTCTCTTCCAAATTTAACACATTTATGAGAAAGTATAAAGAATGTACCCAGCAGTTGCCGCCAATTTTACAATTATTCTATTTTTCCTTATAGTCCAATTACATTGAAAATGCACATTTAACAAGTATTATCCATAGCTCATTAAAATTAATATTGTTTGTTTATATTAATTTGAAAAAGTGGAACCTGAAGAACTTAATATTTTTTTATAAAAGACACACAGTCTCTTTGCACATACACAATATATTTAATGCCAATATGTGTTAACAATAAATATCATCAATTTTGTATTTTACATAGCTTTATATTACCATCACAAAACATTCAAAGGAAAAAAATAAAACCAGACATTAAAAAAATGAAAAATCTAACAAGACTGTTTATTGTATTTTTGTGCTATTTAAAATAGGACAAAGACAGAATAGTTTCCCATATATAATTAAATATATAAATATATTTAGTCATATTTGTGCATACCCTTGAATGCCATATAAATGTAGAAGTTTCCTTTCTAAAGAAAAAAAAAAAACAACATTAAAGTATAGCCATTTGCACATTTTTAAAAATGAAATAAATATTTAACATTAGCATGCAATTAACTGAGCATGTCATTACAGTCATCTTTATGTGATAATTTAAAGTTCATTATCCATGATAGTGCCAGTGTAGGCAGTGCTGAATTGTATACAGGTGCAGAAAATGTAGTCATAAACTCTAAGGGATGTTTAGACTCACTTTATGAAATTATCGAGAAATAAGAGTTTGAAGTATTTTTTTTTTAAATATTATATTTGAAAACTGCTAAGTCACGCTATTTGCCACCCTAATATCTATAAATCATTATTTTTTAAATAATATTAAATTGTTGCTTAATGACAACAGAATACCAAATTATTATTAAAATCCCTGGATCCAAGTGTGTTAAAAAGCCCAAATATGTTTCTGGGGAACAGGCTCCCAGCCTTCCAAATTTCACAAGTAACATGCCCTGCAGTCCCACCTTTTCCCCAAACAGTTGAGGGCCATATTTGCCCCCCCAAAAGCTTGTCTGTGCTATCTTTGCCCCCACACTGCTTGTCAGTGCCCACAAAGAGCTTGTCTGCTCCATATTTTTCCCCAGTTTGCCTGTGCAATCTTTGTCCTCAAATAGTTTCTCTGTGCCCCTAAACACAGTGACCCTGCTGCGTTTTTGAGAGCTCCACAGGGGTAAGTTGCATGCCAATGGTTTGCAGAACCATGGTTGTTATGCCACTAAATCCTTTCCAATCATTAAGAACATTTGCTCATTCCCTAAACTGGCCTGTTGACTATTTATACTGTCACCATTCCAGATAATTAATTATATCATTGTAAATGTTAAAATGCAGGCTAATGGTTTTTTCATACATAGCTTATTAAATCCATTGATTATTTTTTGCTCTGTATTAACTATGTTTCAGTAACCACTCTATATTGTACTTTATTTTAAGTTACTAAGTTGAACTGCAAGTCCAAAGTGGAAAAGTTCATTGTTGTCTCATCTGCTCACAACTAAATTTGAAACAAGTAGAATATTTTAGAAACAGTGCAAGGTCAGATACTTCATCTAAGAATGCTAATAATCTAGGGCCACTTTATTTAAAATAGAGGGCAACTTTAATTACCTCATACAATTGTAATCTCAAATAGGTTTTTGCCACATTTCTTTTGCAGTTAAAGGTGAATTCACTCCTTGTTAAGGTCAGAATCAATTTTTAATAAAATCTTCCTTACATTCCATATTGTCTCTTGCAATGGAATGACCTTTATGGAAAATAAATCTTGAGAAGAATGCACTGAAATTGAAATTACAGATTGAGTGAGTTCTACTGCTTTGCAAGTTTCTTAAAGCAAGTGTTTAAATAGACCAACAAATAAACAGTAATGGAAAAACAAAGCATATGATCAATAAAAATCATTATGGTTTAGTTTAAAGAAAAAAGGTCCCTTTAAAAATATTCTCAAGAGAAAAGTATTTTTAACTCTCCAACAGATTAAAGGCATCTCTTAAAATACCGTATTTCCTCGATTATAAGACGACCCCCCCCAAATCTAAATATTAATTTAGGAAAAAAAGAAAGACTATGAATATAAGACTACCCTATAGGAAAAAAAGTTTACTAGTAAATATTAATTCATGTAAACTATTTTTTCATATTTAATAAAACCTATGATTGAGAAAAATATTTTTGTTTTTTATTTAATTTAATTTGCCAACCTGACCCCCCCCAGTTATGCACAATCTGTCCCCAGGCTTGCCACGCTGCCCCAGAAATGCCTTATACCCCCCTATTTACCGCTCTGCCCCATAATGTGCCTTTTAACCCTCTATATGCCACTCTGCCTCCAGAAATGTCTTGTACCCTCCTATATGCCACTGTGCCCCATGATATGCCTTTTAACCCCCTATATGCCCCTCTGCCTCATGATATGTCTTATGCCAGAGTGGCATATAGGGATTAAAAGGCATATCATGGGGCAGAGTGGCATATAGGGGGTTAAAAGGCATTTCTGGAGGTATATATATATATAACTGCTAACAGCAATCACACTCTTATCAAACAAAAGCTATCATGCTGGAACCTGGGGATGATAGGAGTGTGATTACAGTCTCCCTATGCCATGCTACCCATGCTATCACACACACTCATTCACAAACATTGAAATACTCATCCATTCCATTAATCACACATACTTGCTCATGAACCCTCCCCCACCCCTTACCTGAACGGCAGATCTCTCATTTGCAGACTTCTGCGAGCAACTTTTCTGGCCCGCCCCCAGAGGAAGGCGGGGGCAGAGTCATATGACGACTCTGCTGGCTTCCTGTTCCCCTGCTGCTAATACAAGAGACGCTGCTCCCGAAAAAAACACCGGTAAGCAGCCTGGCCCCAGCGGACATTTTTTGGAGGTCTGATTAGAAGACAACCTCGATTATAAGACGAGGGGTATTTTTCAGAGCATTCGCTCAGAAAAAATCTTGTCTTATAATCGAGCAAATACGGTAGCTTTCATTTTCTGTCTTTCCTACTGATTAATAGAAATATTTCCCAGTATGCATTTGAAAATGTATTAGTTGTTAGCTGTTTAATATTCTATTACATTTCTATGAAATCTATATTTTTCTTGTTTAAACCCTTTAACACATTTTATAGCTCATAGAGAAAATGGGAAATCAAAGGAGGGCTATATGAGAGCCTTAAATTCCTGAAAGAATTATGAGTTTACAACATGTAGATTAAGATCTGTTTACTGCAATGAGTTATAAAGATATATGATAAAAGTGTCAAGTGTTTTATAACACTCTAGTTATATAGCATTATCTTTCAGGAAAATATGCTTTAACTAGGAAAGCTAGAAAAACACAGTCCTATAGCCATCGGATTTGGATGTTAAAAGAAGTCTGAAAAAAGAAATAAGTTCACAAAATATAATAAAAATATTTCCAGACATGGGTATATTTATGTATATTGGACAATAATTGCATTTTTGAGGGCTGATCAGAATTTCTACCCACCATTTTTTACAATGTAATGCTGTTTTAGATGTTATAAAGTGTGATTTAGTCGCACTATGTAATGTAAGTCCTCAAGATTGTAAGCTTGCAAGCAGGGCTCTCTCCACCTAATGTATTGGTTTATCTTAGTCTGTCAATTCTTGTCTTGTCATACCCCTTGAATATATGTATTGTAATAAGCGCTGCGTAAATTGTTGGCGCTATATAAATAAAAGATAATAATAATAAGGTGTAGTTTTGTATAGATTGAAATACTGAGAGACTTCAAACCTTATTTGGTGTTACATATTTAGGAAAGCCATGTGCCTGTCAGCTGTAGTGATTATATGTAACGTACTACTTTAAAAAATAACCTTAAAAAGATCCTATATCAATATCAAGTTTGCAAAAAGTTAACTCTATTCATGAAACAATGGAAATAAAAGACTCAAGTTTTCTCAAGCAAATCTTCATCTACAGATTTTAAAGACACTAAAATGGATATATCTCTGAATATTTACTTTTTAAACACACGATAAGATAATATAAGCATTCAGATTCCACAAAGTGCAGCATATGTGTTTTAGTAAAAAGACATATATATGTAAAGCACACACTTCTTGGTTTGAAATGTTACCCTTGAATTGTCTCTAATACTAGTTGACCATTTTATGTCATGGTCTCTTCAGTGTAAAACTAACCTCATTAGAAAAAAAGGTGTATTAGTTTTCTTGTAGCATGAGGCATTGTTTATTAGCTTTCATGAAATATCTCAGCTTCTTCAGCAGGGGATATTATATGCTAAATGGTTTAGGTTAAGGAGAAACATCTGATAAGAGTACAGGGCATCAAGCCTTGCAAATGGCATATAAATATATAACTACTATAATGTTGTCATTAACAAAATTCATAGAAATGGTACATATACACAGTGAGTAGTCTAGTCATAGGTATCATGCATGCATTCATGTTGATTGATGGGAGAATCTCTGTAAAGGTTGGAGAGGAAAAGGGGGGGAACCAGTTGCTAGCTGTTTCAGAGTCTGTCTCCCCAAATTTTTACACCACTCTCATGTAAACATTTAAACTATATATCTCCAAAATATTAACAGTAACTGACAGATGTGTAAAATATGAGTGGTTTTATATAAGCAGGTGTGAAAAAAAGGAGTAAAGTAAGAATGGTTTCAAAAATAGACATGTTAATAGCTTATTTTTATCATTTAATATACACCGATTTTGAAGGCATATCGTTGGATGTATGATTAAACAATTATACCAAACAGGTGGGAATGATCATCAATTTAATGTGTAGATTGAAACACAATCATTAACTGAAACAGCTGTGTAAGAGGAGTAAAACTGGATGAGGAGAAACCAAACTCACTAACAAGGTGAGGTTGTTGAAGACAGGTTCATGTCAAAAGTCAGAGAACATGGCAAGAATGGGCACAGCAACAGGACACAAGGTGGTTATGTTGCATCAGCATGACCCCTCCCAGGCAGAAATTTCAAGGATGACAGGGGTGTCCAAGCTTTATTTGAAGCACAAATAAACAGGCACTTGAGGACTATAGATGCAGTGATCAGCAAAGGAAACTTAGTGCAGCAGATGAAAGACACATCATGATTACTTCCCATCACACGAGGTCTATTGCACTCAGCTCAGGATTGACATAAAACAGTTAGACCCTGGTATGCACATCTTCTGTGTGAAGAAGTCTGGTCAAAAGTAGTCTTCATGGAAAACCTGAGGCCAAAAATTCTTACCTTTGAAGCGAAAGCAGGGCAAAGCAACTCAATTATTCATGAAAACATAGGAACTGGGGTGCAGAAAAAAGGCAGAAGGTACTCTGCATTGATGAGTCAACATTTGAAATATTTGGCTGTAGCAGAAAGCAGTTTGTTTGCTGAAGGGGTGGAGAAGTGTACAAGAATATGTGTTGACAGACAACAGTGAAGCATGGGCAGTTTCATTGAAAGTTTGGAGGTGCATTTCTGCAAATGGAGTTGGTAATTTGGTCAGAATTAATGGTGTCCTCAATGCTGAGAAGAACAGGCAGATACTTATCTATCATGCAATACATCAAGGAGGCATCTGATTCACCCAAAATGTATTGCAAGACAATGACCCCAAACACACAGCAAAAGTCATGAAAAACAATTTTCAGCGAAAAGGAGATCAAGGAGTCCTGGATGAGGTGGTATGGCCCTCACAGAACCATGATCTCAACATCATCTAGTCTGTCTGGGATTACATGAAGAAAGAGAAGCAACTGAGGCTGCCTAAATCCACAGACTCCTATAAACAAACTGTGTGCAAATGTACCTAGAATAATTGGTGCTGTTTTGAAGTCAATGGGTTTTCACAGTAAATATTGATTTGATTTAGAGTTTTTGCATTTTGTGAAATTATAAAATAAACTATGAGCAGTGTTCCCTCTAAGCTGTGCGCTTGTGCGCGCGCACATAGCTTTCAGAGGGAGCGCACACGAACAAAAATTGTGCGCCCAACCAGTAGCGTACCGAAGGGGGGGGTACACTACCGGTTGTGTGTACAGCACCCCTCCAGAGATCTCCCTCCAACCGGCTTAAAATCAATCAAGGGAGCGGAAGGTCTGTTAATACAGACCTCCGATCCTGCTCCCTTGCGATGCGCGCGGCAACTGATGCTGTGCGTCGGGATTTGATGTCAGATTCCGGCACACAGCACTGAAGCCACATCCACCCTCTTTACTGCACCGGAAGGAGAGGACACAGAAGAGGAAGAACGAAGAGGAGGAAAAGTGACAGAGAAAAGGTAGGAAAACATTCTGTGAGAGTGAATTAGTAAGTGTGTGAGAGTGATGGGTGTTATGCTGTAGTTTAAACTGAATGTTTGTGAATGAGTGTGTGTGTGATAGCATGGATGTCTAAGTGTGTGTGGGGGGGATAGCATGGCATAGGGAGGCTGTAATCATATTCCTATCATGCTCAGGTTCCAGCATGTACTGGCTGCCTGGGCATGATAGGAGTGAGATTGCTGGTAGCAATTATATATTTTTTTGTTCAATTTTGGTGTGTTAACCACAGTAAGTAATACTGTTGTGTAACTAATACTACATTATCACACTATAACATAGTGTTATTAACCATGAGCGAGCTGTACCAAAAATATAGAATAACAATTTAAATTGAACGTTTGCAGACACATATTGTGCACACAAAGTGCGCCATTAAAATGGCCCCCACATCATTACACCACCATCACCAGTCTGAACCGTAGATACAATGCATGACAGGCGCATCGTCCAGTTAGGGCTAAAAGGAACCGATAAAAAACCCCCCAAACATAACCAAATAATTGAGACCACACCATATATGTTGGAAAAAATATTGTCCACAGCTTTATTATAACCACAGAATTAAATATAATATATATATGATATAAACATACCAAAACATAACAATAAGTCATTGTCCAAACATGATAACAATGTAAACCCCTTACACATTCCCACCTGTCAAAACACATAGACAATGACCCCCAAGATAACAGATCTAACAATAAACATCACCATACCTTTAAGGTACAATACCTTACCAAACCAACAGTAGGGGCATACCGTGACACCCCTACACCCCCAGGTTCTGAGCCACAGACCAGCTCGAAACCTACCATTACCAACCAACACCACCAACCAATCAACCCAAATTAACCGAAACATCCCAATTATACCCCGCCACTAGCCAGACCTTGACCCCTCAAGCCGTCTGAGCACCGCCACACCGAAAAAACTGGGCTTTAACAATACCATCATGAAAACCTAAGTTCAAAAAATCCAAACCAACGTCAGATAAATGAACCCCATCACCCCGAAAATACCCAGGCATCATCGACTCCAACTCCCGGTGCCGAACCACCACACCTCCAGTACGTCTAATGAACGCTGCCATCAACTTGTTCACCTTACCCCTGCAACGAGCTAGAGCGGAAGGATCCCTAGCGTACCTCCAACACAACCTCGGAACCATTTCCGACCAAATAACCATAACCCCCGGAACCAACTCACGAAGCCGGTTAACATCCTGCTTCATCTGCCTCACCAACTCTCACTGCGGAACCAAACCCAAATCATTACCCCCTGCATGAAGCAAAACAAAGTCTGGTGACCCACCAGCCCGCAACAGGCGCCAAAGTTCACCACACACTTCCCTCCACACATAACCCCGAAAACCAAACCATAACACTCTAATCCGGTCCTCAGGGAAGCCCAGCTGCTGACCGTTGACACGAACTGCGGCTCTCCTCTTGGCCCAGAACACGAATGAATGGCCCAGAATCCACACCACCAAACCTGAGGAGGGAAGAAAAATGTGAAAAAACAGCCACCAACAGCCCACAAATCATATTAAACGATCCGGACGTAAATAAGACCGAAAACGAACCGACTCCCATCTCCCAATCTTTTTAACCAACTCATCCCCAAGCCCCAACCGGGCCGCCTCTGTAGCCGCACCAATACGAAAGGAATGAGTTCCAAACTGAGTTGGCTCCAAACCCAACCTCCGCAATCCTTCTCTAAAAACCCGAAAAAACTGATACCTGGACAAAACCGAACCGTCCGCATGTATCAAAAATGAGCCTTCCGACGGAGGGCGACAACCCAAAAACGTAAACGCACACTGAACCGGACATAGAACAGACCCATGCAACGGGTAAAGCACCACATCACACCCCTTACCAAAAACATCCGTCTTAGAACGGCGCAACCTAATCGAAACCAAATCTGCTGTAACAACCACGTCCGACCGTTGCAAACCACCATGGCTGCTACGGTTATTGCTAACCAACTCCCCAATCCTGAAAGCCCCAAAAAAGGCCCACACAAATGCCAATCGAAATAACGCCACCTCATAACCTGAATAGCAGATACTTGACAAAATATCCCATAACCGACCCAACAATTGAACAGACAACGGCCTCCTCGAATCTAAGGAACGGCAACCCCTCCTAAAGCCCTGTAACGCCTGCTTAACCAAAAACTGCTTAGTGTAATCAGCCCATCCCTTAAATTTAAGCAAAAATGCCAGCGCCGACATATTTCTATCCAAAACCGCAGCGGAAGAGCCGTCCGAAACCAACCGGAAAAGAAACCACAACAAAGCATCCACCCTCTGAATGTCAGACGAGTCACCACCTACCCACGCCACCGTTCTGTCCCAAGCATCCCAAACTTTACCATACGCCGCCCAAGTCGCTGGAGCCAAAGAGGACCTCACAAGTCTTGCAAACAGGCGGTCCCTATCTGCCACAGTTCCTCCCGGCAATCCTGCCCCACTTCGCACGCTCCTGGGGCCACATCTCGAAAACGAACCCACTGAAAACGAGACAAAGAATCAGCAACCACATTCAAAAACCCCGGAACATGCCTCGCCCTAAAAACCACATTTAAAGACATGCACTGCAACACAAACTTACGCAACAACCGAACTACCGGAACTGATGCCGCCGACAACCGGTTCACCGCATGAACCACCGCCATATTATCTGAAAAGAAAATCACCTTCCTATTCCTCAACAAATCACCCACAACGACAATGCCACCACCAACGGAAACAACTCCAAAAAAGCCAGATTCTGCATAAGCGGGCTCCCATTCCAAGCCTCCGGCCACCGCTCCGCACACCACCGGCCATTAAAATAAGCCCCAAAACCCACGCTACCGGAAGCGTCAGTGAACAGCTCCAACTCCTCCGCAGAAACCGACAATTCCCGGAAAATCACCGTACCGTTGAAATGCTGGAGAAATGTATCCCACACCTCCAGGTCAGCCTTCATGGCCGATGAAACTCTAATAAAATGGTGCGCCGACCGAACACCAGAAGTAGCCCGAGACAAGCTGCGACTAAAAACTCGCCCCATCGGAATCGCCCGACCCGCAAAATTCAAGCGCCCAATTAATGACTGCAAAGTATGCAACGTAACCTTCCTGGAACCATGCACCTCCCGCACCGTTTGCCTCAAAGCCACCAACTTATCCTGCGGCAACCTGCATTCCCCCCGAACAGAATCAATATCCAACCCCAAAAAACTCAAACATGTAGTGGGACCTTCGGTTTTACCCGTCGCCAGGGGAACCCCAAACAGATCAGCCACCCATTCCAACGTACGCAACAAATACCGACAGTCGTCAGAACCCGCCGGACCAACACAGAGAAAGTCATCTAAATAATGCACCAAAAAACGACTCCCCGATTCCTCCTTCACTACCCACTCAATAAAGGAACTGAATTTCTCAAAATACGAACACGATATGGAACAACCCATCGGCAAACATAAATCAACAAAATAGCTACCCTCAAAGAAACAGCCCAACAAATGGTGACAAACCGGGTGGATCGGCAGCAACCGAAAAGCCGATTCCACATCCGCTTTCGCCAGCAGCGCCCCAGGCCCAGCCTTCTTAACCAACTCGACCGCTTGGTCGAATGATGCGTAAGAGACCGAACATAGCGCTCTATCGATGTCATCGTTTACTGACAATCCTTTAGGGTACGACAAGTGATGTATAAGCCTAAACTTACCCACCTCCTTCTTAGGCACCACACCTAAAGGTGAAACACGCAAATTAGCCAACGGCACGGTGTCAAAAGGACCCGCCATCCTACCCATATGAACCTCTTTAAACAACTTATCCCTAACCACGTCCGGAAACTCCCTTACTGATTTCAAGTTACGCAAACACCGACGACAATCGCGAACACTAAAAGGAATGAAGAAACCATCCCGAAAACCATCCCGCAACAACACAGCGTCCCGCGAGTTACCGAAGCGGCTTAGCCACGGTAGCATCGCGTCTAACTTCACCGGGGTTTTGCCCAGGGGTAACTGCCGGTGCGGCAGCCCCCCCGGACCCCCCTGCACCACTCGACTTTCCACGTTTAAAGCATCTGTTGAGGCTATGCCCACCCCCACAACCGGAGCATTCGTGCTTAAACTTACAAGAAGCCCCCCATTTACACTGGCCCTCGTTAAAGAGCCAGCAGAAACCTTTCCTATTTGCGGCCGACCCGGAGGCCTGTCCCCCCACGCCGGCCCCCTGCTGAAAGGGAGAAGCCTTTTGCGCCATCATCAGCTTCATCCAGAGGGGAAGGTCCATCTGGTCCCACCTCATCCCTGGATTGGCCGACAATCTCTGCCTAAACTGCTCGTCGTACCGCCACCAGGCCAAGCCGCCGTAGGTACGATAAGCCTCCCAAATACCATCAACGTAACAAAACAGGGACGAACACAAAGCAGGCGATTTCTCCCCAATAACGCTAGCTAATATACAAAACGCCCGCAACCAATTACCAAAAGACTTAGGTATCTTCCGATACCTCCGTCTCTTCTCCTCCTCCTCCTTCTTGCTATCCTTCTTATCCTCCTCTTTAAGATCTAAAAATTCCTCCAAAGGAAGAACGGAAAAGATTTCGACATATTCCCCCTTCCACACCTTTTCCTTAATCTCTTTTTTCAAGTGAGCACCTAACGGACCAGCAAAAGACACATAGGCGTTCTGCTTCGCCGCATCAGGAATCTCCCCAGCCAACTCAGCTCGCTCACTCACTACCGCAGCCCCCACATCACCCGACACCTCACTACTAACACCGCCGGACCCCACTACTGCCACCTCCGGCACTGAACCAACAACACCTGAACCCAACGAATTCACCCCCCCAGGGGCCCACACTTGATCTACACGGGGGGCCTGAACATCCACCTGCACCCACGACTCTAACAAGCCTTTTAAACCCTGCAATAATTGTTGCGCTTGTGCCCCAGATGACAACTCACCACCTGAACCCTCAGCCGCAGAAGGCCTCTGGGCCGTATCCAGACCGCTGCCAGCCGAAGATGTCCCAGGCACGGCCGCATCTAAACCTCTGCCAGCCTCAGATGTCCCTGGCACGGCTGCCACACTCCGGTCCATTGAGCGATGCCGACTCCCACGATCCCGAGATGAACGACCTCCACGCCTGCGGGGAGAAGAAGACAACCTGGGCCAGACCTCTCGCTCAACCATCCTCCTGGAACGTCTGCCCTCCCTGCTCCCGGACTGCCCGCGACGGTACCTGGCATCCCCCCTCCGTGGGCTCCTGCTGAGAGACCTGGACCGGCTGAACCCTTCACCCACACTCCTGCGGGCCGAAACCGAATCTCTGTCCCTCCTGCTTCGCCTCACCCGGCCACGACTCCCCCTGGAGCGATCCCTGGATCGCACGCTGCTGCTCTCCTGCGACCGTGATCTGCCTCTGTAAGCCCGGCCCGAACGGCCCATCCGCCTTTCTCCAGACCCCTCGTGGGCCGTGCTCCTCAGCCTGTGCACACTATGCCTGCCCGTCAGCTGCCGCTCCACCCCACCAACAGCACCCCCTGCCGTCCGGGAGCCCGCTGCATCACTCCCACCACGCTCAGCCAGCCGGCCGAACTGCTCAACAGCGCCCCCCCGAGGGACAGGGCCCGCTGCCATCCCCGTGCTCCTCAAAGCTGCACCCTCGCGTTGGGAAGGCCCGCTGCCCTTCGCCCGCCACTTAGTGGACCCGAGCCCGCACCCTCCTGCTCACCACGTGGTTCAACCGCATCCTCAGCCGTCCAACAGCGCCATCCCGGCCTGCCGCGTGCTCACTGCTGCTCCCTGCTCTGCTCCTGGTCCTGAAAGGCTCCCTGCCGCAGCCTCCTCCCGCCGCCGCTGAGAACCTCTTCAGCCCGCCGCGCCACGTCCGGCGCCCGCTCCGGGTCACCGCCGATGCGCTCCACTGCCCCTCTCGCCGATCCGATCACCGCTCTGCCGCTGCTCCCGGCGACGTCCTCCACGCGCCGCCTCAGGACTCAGCCGCTGTGGAGGTCTGGTCTGCCGCACAGGCCGGGCCGATTCCCTTGACGCCGTTCCAACTTCCGCCAGCAGAGGGCCAAGGCGTTCCTGCAGCCATCCAGCTCCCTTCTCCATGGCAGCCACTCTGATCCCCTCCAGCAATGCTCCGACGTCAGCATCCATCCTAAAAAACAAAAAGAGAGAAGAACCCCAAACCTGATAATGTCCAAAGAAGAACAAAAGCAGGTAAGTGGCTCAAATTAAAAGTGACCTATACCTAAAATGTCCGCCCATTTATAGCACCAGAAAGGCCCCACCTACTAAACCCTGCAACCAACCCCAAACCTAGGGGCATAACACAAGCCCTCCTCCTAGCTCTGTCAAGGCCTGTTCCGCTAAGCTGCGCTGCTCCTCTGGCCACAGGATGATTCTATGCTTTTATGCTGTTTACACCAAAGTCTGACCCTGCCACCTGAATTTCGCAATTCGAATAGAGACTCATCAGACCAAATGTTCTTTCAGTCTTCCATTGTGCAATTTTGGTGAGCCTCTGCAAATTGTACCCTCGGTTTCCTCTTCTTAGCTAACAGGAGTGGCACCCGCTGTAGCCCATTTGCTTCAAGGTTCGATGTGTTGTGCATTCAGAGATGGCATTCTGCATTCCTTGGTTGTAAAAAGCAATTAAACAGGTGCACCTAATAAAGTGGCCAGTGAGTGTAATATAGCTATACCAAAAGCTGTGTTTGCAAGAGGTCCTCTTTAATCCCTGCCTGTAGAGGTGCTGTTCCAATTAGACAAAACATTAATTGCACTTTTAAATATGTTATACAAGTTAACCTTAGAAGTCATTTTATACTTTTTACTCTTTTCCATAAAGGTTTAGTGATGTAAAAAGAAAATCAGTTTCCATGGCAACAATCTATTCATGTCTGGTTTAGGTGACATAATCTTGGTCAAAAAATGTACATGAGTTATGTTTCTAAAGATGCATTTAGTTAAAAAAGTGTTAGTTTGGCAGGGAAGTTATAATAGCACATTTAAAATTGTTTCTCAGTACATCGAGTATCATCATTAAAAAACTAAGATCATGGTTGACGCTTACATATATATATATATATATATATATATATATATATATATATATTGTGACTGGGAACCGGGCATAGTGGTGGATGGCATATATATTTCTCAGAAAATACTGCAGTGCAACGTGTTATTTGATAACCCCAGGGAGAATGTTTTTGTTACTGACAAAATAATGGAAACGCTGTAGTTACGTTTGGGTCCCTGGGGTGGAGCATTCAGAGAGAAAGGAGGGCCAGTTCTCCACTCCACAGTTTACTTGCAGCAGGTGATGAAGCCAGTTCAGGAGTTCTGGATCTCCCAGATAGTTAATCACCTGTTAGCAATGAGCAGCAGGGGGGCTGCTACAAAAATTGCCATGTGAGGGATTCAGGTTAGAAAGGCACAAGCAGTGAGTGAGATTGCAAAAGAGTCTGCTGAACAGTTCCTAAAGAAGGAAAAGGTCTGTGTAAATGTGTTTTTTTTTTTGTTGTTGGCAGCGGGTAAGCCCTCCAATGATAGTGGAAATTGTTAGTAAGTGCTCAGAGAGCAATGCTTTTCTTTTTGTTTGGTTTATATTTATGTTTGTTTGCCAGACCTTTTAATAAAAGGACTATAATTTCTAAAAGGAATTCAACCTTGTGTGGTATTTTAAACCTTAAGACTGTGTGGTTGCATGTTCCCAGCTCACAATATATATAATGACATCATTTTACTTGCAGTAAAAAGTGGGTCAATAAATCATATAAAACAAACTTATTGGCATAAATGGTTACAAGTCACAAAATGAAGTCACAAAATGAAGCTGTATTGCCTACAAGACTTTTTTTTTCTTATGGAGTATGTTTTATAGTGTAGGACAGTCCCATTGCATTGTGACACCGTTTTTCGAAAAATAAATAACTGTTTTGGAGATGTTGGTCGCTCAGAGGATTTTCATTTCTTTGCCTCATGACTGTACTGCATGAATGAGCATAACAGATCTTGATAATAATGAAGTCCTGTCATGTTAATCTTGCTTGACTGGGGCCATGTTCGCGAGGTGCCTACATTTTCTGCAACTCAGCCTAAAAGAAGTTACCACATTTGATACAGTAACAAAAAAACAACACAGTATCAGTGACTCATCAGCTCCCCTCCCGGAAGACAACTGGAAAAAAGTTAATTTCCACCATACTAAAAACATTCATTTTTTAGCCACTGGAGAATTCATCTTTGACTGAAAGAATGCATTAATGTTAAGAGCAGTCCTGGGAACTTTTGTACTTAATATAAAACTCACCCTACCTAAGTTCAAAGTTACCTTGAACTCGTTTATATGGTATTAAACAGATACGTAACTAACAGGGAGTTTATAAAAGTTCCTAATTTCAGAAGCACAGACTAGTTTCTGTTTGAAACTAGAAAACCAATCATTAACACGTATGCTCCATAAATTGTGTCTCCATACACAGTGACACGGTGAGGCAAACTTTCATACTTCTTTACAGCCTTCATAGTCCACTACTGCAAATTACACTCTCTCGTGCTTTCTCACTCTTTGTGTCTCTCTACCTTCTCAGACAAGCACTTTAGCGTCTCTGCTATTTGGACTTCTCAGCTTCTTGATCTTATCCTCCTTCTTCTACCAGCTTTCCCCTGAATTATCCTGGCCCCTGGAATGCGCAAAGGCTCTGCCCTGTTGCAGAAGTACTCCAAGCAGCCAAAATAATGCAGACAAGCATTTTTCAACTAAACAAAGATAAGGCAAAATGCATTATAAGATGTGCCAAAACACATACAGAAATTGGCCAGTTAAGAAAAGAGTGATAAAACCTGTATAACTATATAAGTGAAAGGGAACAAAAGCAATAGTAATAATTTGTTCTACTTAAACTCTCCAAAGTAAAAAAAAAACAAATACATTTATAGGACCCAAAGAGCTTCTAGATGTGCTGGTAAAACAATTAGCATACTTATTAAACCAGTCACTATTGACAGTTGTAGTTACAGAATATTGGAAGTTGCCAATTGTACAACTTAACAATAAAGGGAACAGGGAAGTATTGGCCATAGATATAGCTTATTCTAAATTTCAGCAAGTTAATGGACACTATCCCTCATGAAAGACTTGTAAATATATTCTAGTATTTGGGTTTGGATATAAAGGGGGGAAGTTGAGTGGATATTCAAAGTAAGTTTCTGTCCTAGTGGTGTACCCCAAGGATCGGTACTGGGTCCCATGCTTTGCGGTAATCGAAGTGGGTTAGCAGTACTCATTGAAGGGGCGGTGCAGGCAATGCCTGTGTGACTTTGACATTGGGTGAGTCCGAGGGTGCTATCTGCCCACTTGACATACTGCAATTACATATCATATGTGACTAGAGTACATTTCCAGTACCAGAGATACCAATGGAATCATTAACATGAGAGAGAACCAAGAAAATCCACATACCAATGCTGCATTATACCATACTATACTACATTTATACTATGCTCCATGTATGTGTGCACCTGGGAACGCTCAAACCATACAAATTGCATTCCTGATTGCATTTTCTAGAATTACCAAGCCAAAGAAATTTGCATTTTAAACTGTTAACCTTTCATTTACTATGTAATCTTCAGGAAATCAGACCACTTAATTACTTACAACACAGAAGTGACACTCTGTCCGAAAAAAAAAATAAAAATGATGGTTTTATAGAACCTACTGCTAGGAATGCAATATCCTGCGTTTTAGTAATACAAGTCCAATTATGACTTTAATGGATGAGATTCCCATAAGGGATCTTCTGTAGTTGAGATGCAATTGCTCCACTTTGCTTTATTCAGCTACTGTATATAAATGCTCTTTATACATTATAAAAATACTTATTGATGTTTTATAAAATCATTGCAGTACAATGCAATTTCACATAACACAAACTACTTCCATTATAGTTCATTTCTGCTGTACTTAATACAGTTTGCATAAAAGACCTTTCCAAGACAAATGATTATATGTTATTATATATACATGTATAACTTTTGCTGACTGGTTTAATTTTTGGCAAGAAAGGGCATGTACTAGTAAATGTATTAATTTAAATTTTGCTTGGTTTAACCTAAATGCCCTTATTAATAAAGGGATTTTTCACCTTTCTGGGTAAAATTATTATCAATTATTATTTATTAGTATTGACTAGGATATATACATTTAGGAATATTTAACCCCTTAAGGGCTAAAGTTATTAATCTAATTTATTATTGAAAAAAATAATATACTGAACAATTGAAAAAGAAACCAAAATTTCTGACTTATCAAAGTTTTTTCTGTGTGTTTTTTTTGCAAATTATAGGGCAATAAGTATTGACATTTCAAAACTATTATTTCTAATCTGGTCAGCCTGCACCCTGGAACATATTTGAAGCCAGTAAAATCAAACCAGACACCTAAGGGTATTTCAAATGCTAGTATTTTAACTCTTTCCATGCACTAATTCTAACACACACATTGTACTTCAGGTATGACTTAGTTAATGTCAATGCCAAACAATATGTGTTCGGCAACATCTCTTGAGTACAGTGATACTATCCACGCATAGATTTATGATTTTTGCCATTTCATCTGGTATTTTAAAATTTTTAATGGTAAAAATTACTGGAGCATTTTTTAACTATTTTTATTTTTTTAAGAGAGATGTTGCTGAATACCTCAGTATTGATTGTTGATCACTTTCTAAGCTCTTTTATACTTATAAAGTGCCAGGCATGTGAATGGTCACAAACTGCATGCATTTCCATGATGTGCCTAGCATGTCAATTGTCGTCAAGAGGTTAAAAGTATCCAAATCAAAACATATTGTGTGTGTGCCCAGAGGCGAGATTGGGTGAAGCTGGGGTGTGAGTGTGCATGACCAGTTCTTAACCCATAAACCACCCTGTGACACTCACCTGCAAAGATTTGGGAGCTGGTACAATGTTGATGATGAAGATGATCTGGATTTAGATTATAAACTGGAGAAGGAGTCAAGCAACACATCTTCAAGTAATGTCTTTTGTTAAATGTGTTGACTAACCTGGAAAATGCATGACTTCCTGGAATACAATGAGGTCTTACAGGGAAAAAAGATCACACCTTGAGGTTAAAACACTGATCAGAAAGTTAAGAGTAAGCCACCATGGACACCCCAGAGTACATGTTGTTGCTATCCTCTATGACCCAAGCGTTAGGGCAAGTTGGTTCTTAAAAATAATTTTGAAAACATGCTTGTCTGAATGGTGCTTGAGATGCAGCACAAAGGGGGCATGCTGTGCAAAGGAAAGATTTAAGAGTTGCAAATGGAAACTACCAGCAGCAGTAGTGTGAACCACATGTCCAATTCCCAATCTCTTGCACCCATGCAGAGCAGCAGCCATTAATTGATTTTTGGTGGGTACCACTCAAGCTCTCCAAAGTAAGATTAGTGCCTACTTTAAAGAGCTGCCACTATCTCCTTCTACTAACCGGCTAAGATATTGAGACCAGAAAGTTATCTGGCCAGGTTTTTCGTTGCTACTTTCATGCCCACCCACTGGCTTTTAAAGTGAGGGGGTTTTCTCTGTGACAGGCAACATACTTAATCTCCAGGGAACACAGCTCTCCCAGAACCTGGTGGAGCAGATGGCTTTCTTAAAATTTATCTTGAATAAAAAATTTAGTTATAAAAGTATATATTCACAAGGGTAGGTGATATAGCTCCTTTCAGAATTTCAGAAGCTCTCATTACTTGCTAAGGAGCTTTTATAGCATACAATTTGTCACTTATAAATAAAACAAATACAGCAACATAGTTAATAAAAACATAAAAGAAAAGTTAAGAATTTGATTTTTATAAGAAGAATTACAATGCAACAACATAATATAGAAATTCATTGTTAGCAGAATCTTTGTTTCACTATTAATGTTCTTAATTGAATTAATTTATCTTGTCGTTTTGAAAGTACAAATCATATGCATTGTTTAATTACCATTTACGTACATTTACTATTCCCTTTCACTCTGTCATGCAGTTGGATTAAATCTCACTGTTGTGAATTAACGAGGCACAAATGAAGAAAGAAACATTATCTTTACAACTCTCACAAAAAAATGTAGTTAAATTAATGAATAATTTCGAAAATGCAACAGTTGAGTTACGGAAAAATTACATGCTTCTCTTAGCACCAGTGAGGATACAACTGTTACTTTGTAGGGGCAGGATATATATATATAAATATATATATATATATTATATATATATAAATAATATACTTGATATATTACATACAGCAATTATACATGTTCTATGCATAATTTTTTAGTTTACTTTTTGGGGCACTATATTTATTCTTTAATGTCTGATTGTCCTCTTTTCACTGAAGAAAGGCACATAATACCAGAAGGAAATTTAGAGAAACAACCATTAATAAGACAAAGTATGGAAGTAAAGATGATCTTCCAACTGAGCCTCATATTCTATATTTTCTACAGTGGAATTCAAGTAAATATAGAAGATATTGAAGTGAAAGAACATTACTGACATGAACATAAATAGTGTTTAGACCACATACCGTATAAAGTATGTTTTAAAAAAGTTCAATTTTATTTATTGTATGTTAGCCAGCACTTTTTTTACAGAATTGACTATCATGTCTTTGTCTCTATGCTTAGTTATAATACTTACCTTTTACTTTGGATAAAAAAATATGTGAGGTTCACACAAAACAAATCGTTTAAAAATCGGTATGTACACAATAGATATTTAAATTTAAATTCAAGATATTTAAGCATTATTATGTCAGTTTTGTTAGAGCATATCATTTGGGTTAGATGTAAGAAGAATTTCCCAAAAGGGTTATTCTCCAATAATCTTTAATTTTATTAGATTTGAAGACCAAATACCAATAAAAGTGTAAATCTTTGTCTCCTTGTGTAATATAATCTCATACTAATCTATCACGGCAAGGTATTTATTCCCATAATTGTCCTTTCAGTGTTATATGCCATCTGTAACTTCAACACTGGTTTTCCATACTTGAAGAAAAAAAAACGATGACTTCATAATGGCATCCTTGCATACATTTTTGCGTAAATTACGTTTTTGCTATGTGTTTTTCTCTCATATTTGGTACCTTCATTTTCCCAGATTACCTTTCATGTCATTATCAGTATTGAAGGTCAGACTTTCACTTTGAGTCTAGATTGGCCTGAGTGTTGTGGTCTTCTCAGTGTACCACCCTTTTATTTCCCTTTATCCCTTAATGACAAGACTGTTTCTTACTCGTTGTACACTTTGGGACAAAGGCTCTTTTTCAGTGTTGCTGTTTAGCTGTAATTTTCTTCTTTCTCATTTTGTGCACCCACACACATTATATATTGTTTTTTTTTTCAGGACAAGCAGGGCATATAACAAGTTTAGAAAAAGTTTAGAAATACCCAATATTTTTATGTTTTTTTGCTTTTTTCTACAAGTTATTGGCAATAATTACAAGTAGCATTTTGCTTTTTTGAAACCATTTTTTCCTGAAATCTGGTCATTCTGCCTCATGTGGTATTTGGGACATCTTTGAAGCCGGTCAATGCAATTTACCCCATATATTTTTGAAAACTAGACACCCAAGGATATTTCAAGTGCTGGTACTTTAATCCTTGCACTTATTCTACCATCAGCCTTTGTCAAACTTTATGATAGCTAATTATTTTTTGTATTTTTGTTCACAACTTTAGGTGTGAATTTATAACTCCTGGTATATGTCACTGTCAAACAACCCAATATGTGTTCAGCAACATCTCCCGAGTACAGCGATACCCCCCATGCATGGGTTTGTTAGGTTATTTGGGAGGAAAAAGCCACCTTTGTGAGGTGTGCATTTTATAGCATTTGGACATCTGGTCAGTCCGTGCCCAAATCCCATATTTGGGACATCTTTGAAGCCGGCCAATTTGATTTACCCCCAATTTCATTTACCCCCTCAAATCATACATTTTTTTAAAAAGAGGCACCCATGGGCATTTAAAATGCCAATATTTTAACTCTTTCCAAGAACTCTTTCACAAGTTTTGTGAAGATATAGCGCCATTTGCAGGACTTGCAGGATTTGCAGGACATGCTCATAAATTGTATATGTAATATATATATATATATATGTATATATATAGATAGATATATTTGGACTTTTTGTGACAGTGGGGGATTATTTTTGTTAACAAATTTTGTTTTTATTATTTTTTTATATTTTTTTATTTTTTTTTATACTCACATCGTGATTAGTGAGCTGAGCTCCATTTACCTGCATTGGTGAATGCAGTACCTGCATTCATAGACCCTCTGTGAACTCTGACATTAAACAGTCGGGGCCTCCATCTTGTGAGTGGCGGCAATGCGATTCACTGATGGGGCTTGTGGTTGCTCTTCAGAGCAATCACAAGGCGATCGGAGTAGGGACTATGTTACTGACATGTCTGATATTGAGGCATGTCTGCAACACAGATTATACTTAGGAAGCAATTGCTGATTGATTCCTAAGCTCTGTTTTTGCGTCCGCTGACCGCCATCTTTGATGATCGGTTTGGCAGAGGCCATTTTTTGGGGGGAGGGCTTTCCGCCCATGATCCACGGCCAGCCTCACTTGTGCAATGCAGGTATTTAACAGCAGCCTGTACATGTACAGGCTTTGTCATGAAGGTGTTAAGTATAATGAATGGCAATGGAAAGTAAGGTTTGTTGAGGGTTTTATTTATCATTACACTACCATCAGAGCAGTTGAATTCATTGCACTTTTATGCATTCTATTTATAAATGGAAGATATGAATAATGGGAGCTATAAAAAAAAATCCTGGAGCCTTAAGGATTATCTACAAAAAGAGCATGTATGTTAATATTGTCTATGCATAATGTCATCTACATGCTGAGATCTCTTTACTTCTTTTTATATATAATATAAATTTATGATACATAACCGTTAATGAACAGAAATTTGCAAGCATGTTTTATTGTACACAATTTAACTTTTGACATGATTTCTAAATGAACAGTATATGTTCTCGAGGTTTACAGAATAACCATAAAACCGAAAACCGAAAGACTTATCCAAATATCTTGAGTTGAGTTTAGCACATTAAAACTTGAGCATATTAACTGTTTTAGAATGTATTTTATTCTTTATCACAGTTCTGCACAGTAAAACTTTCTCAAACTTTTTTTTTTTACCTGAGATTGAAGTCTATTAAGATCATTAACTATTGACCATGAATTTTTTTCTAATCAAGAGCATGTTAACAAAATTGACCGGTGGAAATATTGTTGCTATTACAAGAAACTGTATTGAACTGTAGCCAATTTACTTTAAAAAAAAACAAACAAAAAAAAAAGTGCTAGGTTAAGCACAAACATTAACCTCATGCACACTCCATTTAAAATCAGATTTTATACAGCTTATTAAAAAGCATACATTTTTAATTGTGCCTTTTTGTACTTTTCGCTTTGCACTACCACACTTTATACTTTATCAGGTGCAATTTTCTACTGGACACCGTATTTCAGGTTTGTTGACACCGTATATAGGGGATAACATATTTAACAATGAAAAACTGCAACTCTTTACTGAGCGTATTTTGAGTCCAAAAATCTGAAAATTTGTCAGCATTTTCCTTAATCATGAGTCTTTTTAATTTTTTGTTCACCCACACAAATTATACTTATATATTGTTTTCTTTCAAGACATATAGAGCTTTCCTTTGATACTATTTTTAAATGTATAGTCCAACAGTTAGTATGAATAATGCATTAAAATAATACAAATTATTGGAAAACTTACTAATATTTTACTATGAAAACCAAAATAACACAAAATATATTATATGTAAGTGTCTTGAATTTGAAAAGATCCAACATACATGGGTTTGTTTTTTTATGTGTTTTGAAAGCTACGGGACATGGCAGTTCCAAGCTTGAAATGTTATTTTCTTAAGGCTATGTCTCATTTGGGGCACTGTTAAGCAATTTGGGCACAAAGATGAAAATATTAAGCAGTTTGGGAACAAAGATGGCACTGTTAAACTGTTGAAGACAAAGTTGGCACTGTTAAGCTTTTTGGGGAAAAATATGGTACTGTTAAACTCTTTGAGGGAAGGTGTGTGGGACAATGATGGCACTGTTAAGCTATCTGGGGACAAATATGGCATTGTTAAACTGGTTCTAGACAAAGTTGACATTTATAAGCTGGGTAGGTGTAAATGTGGCACTGGCAAAAGACAAGCTGTTTTTGGGCAAAGGTGGTACTTACAGGCAATTTCTGACTAAGCACATTTAGGCTTTTTTGTTTGTGTTTACGTTCTGTTGTTCCTTTCGATTTTATTGTCCACGGACGCATAATAAATTTATATTTTTTTATACATGCATGGACTTCCTGGTGTCACACTGGTGTCGGCTGGGCAACTATTGATTTTTGTGGTACTTACCTACAGCTGTGAGCAAAATTTGCATACCCTTTGAGAATTGGTAATATATGTACCATTTTTAAAGAAAACCTGTGTTAGCAGGCAAAACACATTTCTTTTATTTCTTATGAGATTCATATTCAACTGTAAGTTATAACAGAATGTTACAATCAATAAACAAAACATGGCTATGCTACACATTGGTTATGACAAAATTCCTCCAGGTCATGCAAAGTCTTTGGTTGTCTTGCATGAACCTCATGTTTGAGATCTCCCCAGGGTGGCTTCATGATATTAAGGTCAGGAGACTGTGATGGCCACTCCAGAACTTTCACCTAGATGGTAATATCCTACCTAATTTTGCATTAGCAAACAATGGCTCTCAGTGCAACATGTGAGACAGGGGAGGGCTGGCAGCCTAAGGCCTGGGGGGGCAAGTCTAGTCAAGTGGCCCATTGCACCACGAAAGCGGCTCATTGCACCACCAAAGCGGCTGCGAATGACATTGAAAGCGGCCGTCGTGCGGCAGTCACTCCACCGGTGCCTAATGAGATTAAAGTGGCCGGCGTGCATGCTGTCACATCTGTATCACTGGAGGTACTCACCGCAGGAGTTATTCTGCCCGAAAAACTGCTGTATAGGGAGAAGCTCCAACAGCGGTAATCCAGGACTTAGATGATCCTAACAGTGAGACAGCCTCCGTGAATACAGGTAGCAGGTAAGTATGAAAAACAGGTACACAGGAGCTGGTAGTCAGGCAATCCGGAACGGTACACAGGAGCAGGTAGTGCAAAAGCACAGAATCACTAGGCAAATGGGAGGTCAGGCAGGAAAGAGTCAAAAACAGGAATCGGCAGTGATCTCAGGTACACAGGTAGAAGACCACAACAGGGTGCCTGTGAAAGCACGGCAAGGATTTTTAAATCTGGCGACAAAAACAGAAAGCCCCACCTCCAAGCTGCGTCAAGACCACGCCTCCAGAAGTCCATCACGTCCACGGCACCAGCCAGGAGGATTAGCTGCGCCCCCAGTGGACCGGAGACCGGACGCCAGGTAAGGGAACCCTTCCGGGAACTCCTGCTTTGACAGGCAACCTTAGATTTGCCCGTCGAGGAGTTCCCGGAACCGACCTTCCTTCTCCCGTGTCGGCGGTTGGTCTGCCTGCCGCCGGCACAGAGAGAACGTGAAGGTTTCTCGGGTGCCTGTGCACCGCGAGCGGAAGTCCGCTTGCCAACCACAGGACCGTAGAGAGAAGTATCGGGTCCCTGTGATCAGCGAGCAGACCCCCGCCCGCGGCCAATGGGTCCCCCGACCCAGCCCGCCCCTGATGTGAGATCATAATAAGAAAATTAAAAATAGAAAAGGAACCATTACAGCCCCTGAGGTAGACCACTCAATACCTGGGTCCAGTTTGAACATTTTCCATTTGCTCTTTCAGCCACTTTTAAGTCCAAATAGATACGTTTGCCCCTAAGCCTATTTCTGACAATTTGCACAGTAACCTTTTTGTGTGGAACCGTATTAAATGCCTTTAAAAAGTCCAAATAGATCACATTCACCGCTACAACCGTTTTTTTGGGTTTTTTTAAACCAACCAAGCCTAAAGCCAACATTCTAAAAAGAAACGATATATGTCCCCTGCCGACCCTTTGTCTCAATAATCAACAAAAGCCATCTTCTCCTTGTATACTAATGTAGCCTATGATTGTTCATAATACTGTTAAACTTGCAGATTGTAATAGTGTTGTCAACTTTATATATTCTTCTTATTATAATACCAATTTTGGATCTCCTAGCTCTCTACAAAGCCCAGTGGTAATAATACCTGGTGGTAATACAAAATAGAAGTATGTATGTAAATACATATACAGAAATATATTATAAAAATATTCATGGTAGAAATGTGTAGGGCATTCTAAAACTCTAGGCTTTCAAACAATATGATATTTCCAGTACTTTGTGTTTAGTACCACTGACTGATTTATGTCTGTAGCATTCAGGTTTTCCTGGAATGGTAGCATTAACTAGTCTGAGAACACCATTGTGAAAAAAGACTCTGCATTTAATAACTTTCAGCTTTTCTGCATCACGGATTGCCACAGGTTTTCAGTGCTTGTCATGAAATAAGAACACTGAGAGATTAGATAGTTTAGAAAGGAAAGAAGCTTTAGTCAGCAAATAATCCCAGGCTTGGTAGAATTTTGCCATAAAAATTGGTGTCCTGAAAAAAAGCTATGTCTAAAAGTACTATTTAATCTCTTGTGTTTTCTACAAAACAAAATGTAAAAGTTAAACTTTTATCTGAAATTTCAAAGGGTACTGTTTATTACTTGCATTTTATTGAACCTTAACAATTGTTTTTACAAACTTTTCCTTGTTTATTTCTTTTGTTTTTAATAGAGTGAGGCCATACTTAGCATGCATTTACTAAAGCGGTAAGAAATGTTAATATATTCAGCTTTTGTATGGATAATTGTAAATAAAAAAAAGAGACCCTAATCACATAAAAGTTAACTGTGAAATATATGAGATGAGTTTGGCTGGTATCTTAAGGGAATTATGCCATTGCAAATGACCTTTATATACAAGATGAACTAAATTAAAAATTATTCTGAGGGAATAGGCCATTGCTGACCTTCTTAGAAAATGTACTAGCTTAATTTTTCCCATTTTCCTAACAGAAATATTTAATTACGGTACATTTTTTTTAAAAAAGGTTTTATTTATGTATATTTTGTATTTATTTTTATTTTATAAAGTAACAGTTTCTGGGATTTTAATTAAAGCTTCCTATCCTGGCCTTCCTGCTATTGTGGAATTACAATATCCAAAATGTTGCAATGTAGACTAAATGTCTTTAATGAATAATGGTCCAAAGTATTTTTTTGATGCTACCCCCAAGGGACTTCATGACTACTGTAGTTTTAAAATAAGAAGAGGTACAGTGGTTTGCTGGGGATTTGCCTTTTATTCTCTGACAAATTCAGACATTGATGAGATAGACATGCACAGTAAATTTTGGGATATTTCATGGATGTCCTCTTCTTGACGTCACTAAGTATGAATTATTCAGGGGCAGCCACACCAGTGAGTGGGCCACAGATTATTTGGTGTGAATTAGCATTATTCAGGAATCATAGTATGTGTAATAGTCTTTTAATTATAATGGGCTTTAAATCCCTTCCTGTGTTACCCCACTGATTCTCAATATAGGTTGATGAGTGTTGTATTCGACCCCACTCATCATCACATAATTATCATAACAGTGTCTAAGTCTGGGTGAACAGACCATAACTGGATTTATCCCATTTAACGATTTGCAATAAGCATTTATACTCAGCGTATTCAAAGCATAATATCCTTTAAGAAATGAATGATTGTGTTTATTTTCATGTTTAGTTATTGTAAAGATTGTCTGTTTTAAATAAGGGAAAAGCTTTGCGCAATGTGCTTAACTTAATATTAAAACATACACATACTTTTTCACAAACAAGCACAGAGCTTCATTGCATTAGTTTCAAACTAGGCTAAGCTATTAAATTGACTTTTACGATATCTCAGCAACCCTAAGCTGCTTTTTGGAATTTAGATAATATATGGTTTTGCTTCTTAAAAAAATATTACTAATAACCTACTGAGCTGCTATTGTCTGCTCTATTTTTGCAGTGAGAAAGATTTATATTTCTTTTGCCTAAGGAAAAATTCTAACAAAGAGTGTGAATCGTCTGTCTTACAAGTTTCTTATTTCAATGTTTCTAAATTATTTTGAAGCATGGGGAGAACTAAGCTTATGAAGTATTCTCAAATTAAGCACATCATGTCTAAATGTCTTTAAATTGTCACTGCAACATATGGTTTGTAAATTGTAACAGGTGTGATAGAACAGGTGGTCAGTACAAAGCAAGTGTATTGTACCATGAGAAGTGAAGAAAAAAAAATAAAATTCTTCAACAACAGTAGTTATACAACTCTCACGCAAAAGTTATTATGCTGCACAATTCTCAAATCTTTTGATACTCATAAAACTAATGGCTTTATTTAAGAATATTCCTTCACAAAGGAAACAAATCCTCCTCGGTGGGGAAGTGGGTAAAAATTGCCTTGTATCATTTGGGTTTATCTCGTTTTTTTTTTTTAATTGTAGTATAGTAAGATTAGTTATTGGTGTTTTGGAAATTTAGGGGGTTGTTGTTTTGAGAGTCATCATTAAAACTGGAACTATTAATGCAAAATCATTACCTTTGGTTAACCAAAATATTTATTTTGTCAAAAGGAAACATTTCCCCATGATCTTATAGTTGGGGTACAGTTTCATAAACTGGCCCTTTTATCATTGCGGTGGATTTGAAGAATCCTCACTGATTGAATTATGTACTTTATAGGGTGAAAAGGGCACCTCCTGCAGTAGAAGCTCACTTGACTGGTTCTTCATTTATCAGGCATTTCAAATGTTTCCTGTAAAATCCTACCTTAATGAACAATCCCCAAATGAGTTTGTCTCATACAGATACTCCTTAGGGAACATGTGACATATCAAAGGCGAACTATTACTGTCACAGTTTTCATTTCATATAACCACTCATAACTTGTGCATTTTGTTTGTTAAGTAGCATATTTGTTTTGGAGATATTTCATCTCACGGAAGCTGATGTCCATGGCAGCCTGTGGCTGTTGCCCCAGAAGTCCTCTGTTTTCTTCCAACTTAGAAAATAACCATACTTCCTTTCATTACTAAACAGCATGTTAACAGCAGTACAAAATCAAATAAAGGGTCCTGTGACACCTGATAACAAGTTTTTTTTATGCCATTAACAAAGGTCCTCTAATGTTCAGCTTTCTTTGAATTGCCACCCAAAAAACACGCGATTTGGCTTATATATATATAGATATATATATATATCTTGACTCCTTGAGAAAGGACCGGAGGTGGTCCGAAATGTTGACCGTGCTGACTGAAATAAATTAGTGTTTAATGCACTTTACTAAAAAGACCGGTGAGTGCCCATTTTTCTTTGGTTACGTATATCTGGCTATTTTTGGAGCACCGGGGCAAATAAAAGCCTGTGTATATTTACAATATTTCTGAGTGTGCAGCCGCTCCCTTTGGTTTGTATATATATATATATATTATATATATATATATATATATATACTATACCGTGTTTGCCTTTAAACAAAAGCTGCTGTGCTTTATTTCTTTTGGCTTTTCTTAGTTGGGGTGAATAAGCTTAGAAATCCAGGAGCCCAATGCATCCAGATTGTAAAGCACTGTGGAACATGATGGTGCTTTATTATTGAAGGAATAATGATAATAAAGCTGGTGTTGTCTTTACTGTGTTTGCTACCTTAACCAATTACATGACCAAGTACTGCTAATGTGCAAATGGGCCCAAAATGATGCAGAATCATTTTTTTGGTCCATTTGTTTTTGGGCAACGAATTACATTTCATTCCTATATGGTTCGTACGAAAACCGAGGGGACATTTTTAATTTGGGAACAAAATCTCTTGCTCTGTGCCCACATTCACTCTTATTTATTCTCACACTCTCATTCTTGTTCACTCTCTTAAGCTCTCTAAATGTTTCCCTACCTTCTCTGTCAACCACTTCCACATCTTATTACTCACAAATCATACGACAATTTTGTGAGGGCAAAATGACGGTGCTTGCAGTGATATTCTCTTCCCCAAATGGACATTGGAAGATTAAAGAGTGAAGAAAAGAGAAGGGAGAAGATGAAGAAGAAAATGTGGAAGCAGAAGTGGTCGGCTGAGATTGTAGGAAAACCTTTAGAGAGTATAAGAGAGTGTACAAGAATGAGAGTGAATGTGGGTACTCTGGTATATATATATATATATATATATATATATATATATACCAGTATATTACTCAGTGCTCATTTACAGTGGTCAGTGGCAGTTGTAATGTCATCTTAAACAGTTTAAAATACTTTGAATGAAATATGTTTATTGTATTGTCAAGGAAAAAGTAGATTCTATTTTAAGGTTGACCTACGTATGAGTTTACACATTTTGATTTTGGTGATGGTTGAATAGCTCCGCACCTGAAGATAAAAAGCTGAAGTGAGAGAGCGAAAGTCAAGTTTTCTCCTTTGGAGTGCTCATTAAATCAGACTTAATAGTTTTTAAAGTAAATTCTTTCAGTTGTGATGGAAGAAAATAAAATGTCTTTTAACTCCACGGGTTTTCTTTTCTATTTAAAAAGTATTTCATAAAGGAAAAATCTCTTTGTAAAAGCATATTTTTGTATCATCTTTAAAGAGCAATTCCATTAATACATAGACATAATAGTATTGCTAACAACAAACGTGTCTCATTTTTTGACGGATATTGCAATCAATATTTGCTCTCTGTCAAGGATAATACACCAAGCAACAGCGTGCCGAATAAGGAATAAGTGCTACTAGTGCAGAATAAGGAGTTGAATCTCTGAAGGAAAGGGGTTATGAATTGAAAAAGAATAAGGATGCACAAAAGATAATAAATTCAGTAGGTGAAAGAAGAGCACTCCAAGTCCTTTTTTGTGACATAAAAAATATACTTTAGAGAATAGGTACAGAAGAACTTTAAAAGATGGTAGAATACTAAGTGTCGTTTGAGAAAATTCATCAGGAAATAGTAAAGCTCTATCACCAAAATTTCATGCGTGGAGGTCTCATTTATAATTTAATTATTCATGGGAGAGCATATACATTCAATTAATCTGTAGATCTGTAGACTCATGGCAGGGTACATGGCAAGGAGCCCTCAGGCAGGGAACACATAGTCAGGCAAGCCAGGCCAATACCAGGAGATAACAGGAACAAAAAGCCAAATCAAAAGCCAAGATCAAGGTCAGGACAAGCCAGGTCAAAATGGGTAAAATCCAACAGGGAACAGCACAGGGCCAGGAAGCAGAGAAACAACAAAGCTGAATACACCACAATGCAAAAGCCCTAACTTAGGTGATGAGCAAGTATATAAAGGCAAGGCTACACAAAAGTAGCTGTGCTCAGCTGATCAAAATAATTAGAAAAGGGTGCTCCTGAGAATGAAGGGTGACCACTAGTGGCATGGCATGTGTATCATTTTTACATAGCCCAGGCTGGCAGCATAGAACCCTGACAGAAACTCATCAGGGTCCCTTGCTACTGCAATATATTAGAAACACAGGGACTTTCCAACAGTTGAGTGCACATAACATGCATTAATTTGTTAATTACTTCTACTTTTGGCCCTCTAAGAGTTGTTATGATGTAGTGAGGGTGTTTTAGTGTGACTATGTACTGTATGAGTGATAGAGTGAGTTTGTGTTAGCGTAAGAGTCTGGGCCACTTGGGTTTACCTGCCCCTGACCACTGGCATACACTGAGTAGCAATAACATTATGACCACTGGCAAGTGAAGTAAATAACACTGATAATCTTGTTATCATGACATGTCAGTGGTTGGGATATATTTTGCCACATGTTATCATTTTGTCCTCAAAGTTGATGTGTTAGAAGGAGTGCGTGTGCGTCGCTTACATGAAGAACACATGGCACCAGGATGGACTATGGGAAGTTGGCGGACACAGTGTGATGCTTTGGGTAATCTTCTGCTGGCAGACCCTGGGTCCTGCAATTCATGTGGATGTTACTTTGACACCTACTACCTACCTAAGCATTGCTGCAGCAAATGTACACCTTTTCACGGACACAGTATTCCCTGATGGCGTTGGCCTCTTTCAGCAGGATAATGCGCCCTGCCACAAAGAAAAAATGGTTCAGGAATGGTTTGATGAATAGAACAATGAGTTCAAGGTGTTGACTTGGCCTTCAAATTCCCTATATCTCAATCCAATTGAGCATCTGTGGGATGTGGTGGACAAAGTCCGGTCCATGGAGGCCCCATCTGCTGCTAACTTGGGGCCTCCATGTTAGCACACCTTCAAAGTTCTAGTGGAGTCCATGACTTGACAGGCCAGGGCTGTTTTTGTAGCAAAGGGGAACCTACTCAATATTAGGCAGGTGGTCGTAATGTTATGGCTGATTGGTATAAATATTTTTTATATTTTGATATTTTTGATATTTTTATAGTTAAGTATTTTATAAACAAATGTATTGCCATAAGAAAACAAACCTTTACTCATTCTGTTTTTTATTTTAATAGATATGAATTTGTTATAGTTTTAAGTGATATATTGTATGTGTAATGTTTGCATGATTTGTCAGCTTAAAAAAAACCTAAAAAATTACACCGTAACCAATGTGTACTTCCTGATGGCAGTTGATTGACAGCTCTGCAATAATTAATACAATTTTGTATTGTGCTGTAAGACATTTAATGAAACAATATAATCATTGTCTACAGTATAGTTAATTTTTTTTGTCAAGTTGCCACAATTATGAAAAGGTGCACAAAGGTAAAACCCCTTTATACTTCTCAGCACATTTATTCTCCCTCTAAGTAAAGTTGTGCTTAAATCATCTTCTTTTTGCCTGCAACATTTACATAGGTGATTTTTATGACATACTGTCATGTCGCTTTATATTTTTCTGGGAAAGACCTTCAATATTTTTTTTTCCTCTGACACAACGGCAGATTTATAAGAGTACTTGGAATACAGTTCTCTGTGTGCCTGAGTGGAGGTTATTTATCAAGGTGGGTGCATTAAGCTGACAATTACCTCATGTTCTTAAATGGCTTAACCCTTTAAAAAAATATCTGCCAATTAATTGATGAATATATATTCTGAAGATCGGTGCAGCCATTTACGAAAATTAATACCGAGACAATGCAGTTTTCTCATAGACTGCATATCTAATATTTTTTCACATTTTTATAGCTGATAGACTAGTTATAATTGTGAAGACATTATGTGGAGCTTGAATATTAAATGAGACCTTCTGGAATGACAGGAAATATATATTTTTCAGAACAGAATTTATTCTCTGATTTGTCAAGCATTTTCACACAAATATATTCTATGCTGCTGTCCTATTTTATTTGTTCTTGACATGTTCTACTTCCTTAAAGTCAGTTTCTTGGGTGTTATGATTAACACATAGATGTGTGCGATTAATATTCCAAAAATAATTAATCCTGCTTCTGCTATATTTCTAATAGAACCATTCATTTATTTCAGCAATTCAGCATCTTAATTGTATTCATTGTCTTCGTAATCATGCTTAGGGGAGCATCCTACAGTTCCTTTAAATAA
>VKOC01021605.1:0-18477 GCA_009364415.1 Spea multiplicata
AACAAGAACAGCGGATAAAAGAGATCGATTGGCCGCGGTTTAATGACTCTGACGCCAGGCGCTTTAACTATATTTTAATATGATTTTGTCTCGATGCTATCTATAAACCCCCCTTCCCGGGATCTCCGTGTGAATGGCGGCCAGTAGTCTGTATCTGCGCATGTCCGGTGCTAACGGCTCCTGCTGGGTGCCACTTTGGAGTTTATGGCGGCCTTCAAGGTCAAAATGTCGATCACTCAGGAAGATTTATCTTTAAAATCTGGGGAATAAATGGCTGCCGTTCTTAATGGAACAAAGAAACCGAGGATAATAATAATTAGCCAGTAAATGAGTGTATTATATACATTAACAAGATGTGCACATGTGTCACACCTGCCAACTGTCCCTGTTTAGTTGTCCAGTCCCTCTCAAAACTCTTGTGCCTCTCTTTTCCTCCCCTGATGCCCCTCTTTTCTAGGAGGTCAGAATGTTTGCTGGATATGAGGGGATTGCAGGGTTCTACAGCCCTAAAAGCCCCGATAATGTGTATAGAAACAGCAGGGAATTGCCTCCAGCCCCGGGGATAACTGCCCATTAGGCATCCCCTCCCCCGACCGGCATTGAAGCTGCTCTTGCGGTACGGCGGTTATTGGGAGCGACGCGGAGGTTCTAAAGTTATTAGAAAGAACCTGCAGAACTCGCTCTATTGATGAAAGAAGTCAAAGGGCCGTTAATGAACAAAGTACAGATTTCCCGCGAGAAATAAAATGGCGGCCGGGTCGCGGGAGATTCCGGAGCGATTGGTGCCGTCATCCGGGTGAAGATCAAATTATTAAACTGGTTTACGCTTACTGGTCGGCAACTTATAGCGCTCCTCTTTCAGCCCTTTTAATATAAAGAAACCCAGCGCCGTGAGAAGGAGCTCTGCAAATAATGTCAGAGACGGCGCTGCTGTCTGGAGAGAGAGGACGCCGTTCCCTGATGGGAAATCAAATTAAGCCCTCAGTGCCGCCAACGATCTGCTTCCCGGCGTAGATCCGGAAAGAGATCGGAATTTGCCTGAAAAGCCACCGAGTTAAAACCTCAAAGGTGACTTTTTTTCCCCAATATGAAAATTCCAAAAATAACCGATTTATAGCTAGTAGAATTTTTCTTGTTTTTTGGAATAATGCCTAGAATAAAGACGTAAAAACGATTTAAAGAGGCCCTACGGCTTATCCATCCAAACCCCGCCATTTTTAGTTAAAACTTGACTGAAATTGGGTTTATTGAACCTTCTTATTTACTTCTTTATGTCACAACCACGTGTTTGATACATTCTGGCTGAAGGCCCACTTCAGTAATGCGGCGGGAATGAACCAATCGGCAGCCTTCTCTCTTGGCTCGGCTCAAAGCATTGCGTGTCTAAACGCACACGCGTGTACACGCTAACATTTAAAAGTGCATGCTTCGTGCTAGAAAAAGCTGCCGACTGTTCCGCGTCTAAAAAAAATGTTCTGATCCCTGCCTGCGAGCAACTAGCCCCGCCCCAGCCACACCTCTAACCACACCCCCTGAAGCACACCCCTTCTCAGGTCGTTCAACATGCTTTGTCCCGTATATTCTAACTAAGATGAATTTCCCTCCTTATGTGTAAACTTCCTGTTCTCGGGATCTGCAGGATTATTCCTCCCCAGGAACTTTAATAGTTCACTGAAACTAAAGCAAAAGAAAATATTAAAACTTAACTTTTATTATAATATAACCTCGCCTAAAAAAAACGTCTCACAAAGAGAAATGTCCTCTCTTTATCTCACGTGTCGAGACCGAAAATTCAGCAAGTATTTTTTTTTTTATTTCTGTGAACATAAAAAGTGGCAGCGAATGTGATTGTGTGTTTTTTTTTTTTATATAATTTAAGGGAAAAAATAATCTTAAAATTGCAATTTAAAAAATAAAAAAAATATATATATATTTAAAAATATAAAAATATTTCTAAAAAATATAATTTCCAAAATTACATTTGGAAAACACCCCCCCCCCCCCGATGAGTACAAGCGATAACTCCAGCATTCTCTTTCGCGTTCCGGACCCCGTGGTGCGGAGGGGATTCGTTTTTTTCTGAGACTTTTAAAAAAAATAAATTTAAATCATTTCCTTCGGGATAAATGTCAGCGATTTGTAAATTCAGATTTTTGCAAATTAAATGCAGACAATTTGCTGGAAGGTCTTCTACAGAAACCGGGAGGAAAAAAAATAAACCTGATTGACAGATACGGCGATAATTTGAAACTTGTACCCGGTTTGTAGATTTTTATCTGATAACGACGCAATTTTTTTATAAGAACGTTAACTTAATTTTATCCAAATGTAGCATTGTGGCGATTACACGTGCGTTCTTGGTTTTACTGAAATAAGACTTTAGTTAGAAATTTTGATGTAGACAGGGAGTAATATCTCTGCGTGTCTGGAAAATTTAGATAATGTATACCATACGGGGTGGTAGATAAGTGGAACAGCCTCCCAGCAGAATAGGTAGGGGGGTAATACAGTGAGGGGATTTAAACATGCGCGGGATAGACATACAACTCCTGAATGGATGGGGCCGATCTGTTCTGTGTCTGTTTTAAAATAGTAAAAAAACATTTTTTTGTTAACTTAAAACTGTTAGTGATTTCAGTCAACTCAGCCTCACATCTGAAGAAAGGACCTCTGAGGTTTTAAATACTCAATATATATATAAATGTTTTCAAGAGATAGGAAGTGATTTTTATTTTATTTTTTTGCCAACTTTTTCGCTGAATCGGCTATAGTTTTGCATGTCATAAATCACTCGTGATGCTCGTAAATTTGAGTATTTTTTTAAAAATAATATATATTATTATTTGAAGCAAAAATTGAAAAGCCAGATCCTGCAAAGTAGTATCCAAAGTACATATCTGATAAAGAAAAGTTAAATTGCATATCGCTGAATAATTTGATATTTCTTTTTCGATACATTGTTTATAAATCATAAAAAACATGATTTGGTTTTTATTAATAAACCACTTGGAATTATTGATAATAAAATCATTACTTTTGCAGGCTGCAGCCCAAGTTGCTTGTGAAGGCCGGCCCTGTGGATACTGAAATGCACGGACACGTGGAACGCAGAACATGGACGCACAGAATGCTTTAAATGGTAAAAACTTTTATCTATATATATTTTTTTTTTACATATGTTTTATTTCGCTTGGATTTTATCAAAAACAGACGCATGCGAGGAAATATAATGTGTTCTTTGTATAAGCCCACGTGGAAAAAAGTAATTACATTTAGTATTCCCGGCCCGTGGAAGGTTCCCTCGGTATTTTGTATATATATATAAAACATTGAAATTGCCTTTGTTAGTATCCCGTCATTTTCTGGAATTTTATAGAGAAAAAATGTGTTTCTGCCTTTTTTTTTACTATTATTATTATTTTTTAGCGTTTTTCATTTTTTGTAGCGTTGGCTGAGCTCTTGTTACATTGTCACAGAACTTGGTTATGACGGAGCCGCTGTGAACACGTCGGGTAATCAGATCTGCGTAGGGTTGAGGGTCTCAAAGCAGGAAGTGAACACGTGTTATAGAACTGCATGTAAAGCCTAGGGGTGATATTCTGCAGGGTCGCTTCTGGTAGGCAGCCGTACTTGTGAACTTTCCAGGTTTGACCTGCAGTCTCTGGGGGACGTCCTGCTTCCCTGGAGTCTCCCCGGGTGAAGTCCTGCTTCCCTGGAGTCTCCCCGGGTGAAGTCCTGCTTCCCTGGGGTCTCCCTGGGTGAAGTCCTGCTTCCCTGGGGTCTTTCACCGGGTGAAGTCCTGCTTCCCTGGAGTCTCCCCGGGTGAAGTCCTGTTTCCCTGGAGTCTCCCACGGGTGAAAGTCCTGTTTCCCTGGAGTCTCCGGGTGAAGTCCTGTTTCCCTGGAGTCTCCCCGGGTGAAGTCCTGCTTCCCTGCAGTCTCCCCGGGTGAAGTCCTGCTTCCCTGGAGTCTCCCCGGGTGAAGTCCTGTTTCCCTGGGGTCTCCGGGTGAAGATCCACCATCTCCGGACAAGGCTCCAGCGTTTGGCCATGCCCACTCCTCTCCTATTGCTATAGCCTGTGGTTAGCTCCACCCCACAAATGGCTAACCCCACCTTCAGAAATGGCTAACCACACCTCCACACGAAGCCACTCCCACAGAAAAAGGGGACTTCTAGCTAGCCTACCCTCGGAAGTTCCCGGAAATGGGACGGGTGCGTTATCCTGCATGGGCATCAGTGGACAAACTGGGAACCTGAGCATGCGCGACCCCACGTGATCTCCAACATTGAGTGACCATAGACCCGCCAATCTGGATCTTGATTGGGTGCAGCATGATTATTACGCTGTCTGTCCAGTTATTCATCTTTTTATTGTCTTTCTCTCCGGTATCAGTACATCCAGAAGTAGATTGCCGGGTCGCTCGGCAGACACGGACTCTCTAATCGATGCAGCAAAACTTTCCGCCCGGCCGCCTACTGCTTGCAACGCTGGGAACAATTTAGAGAAACGCATGTACGCTGAATGCGTCGGCGCAAAGATGGCCGGGGGGGGGAATAATGCTTCGCTTTACGGAACCTTTAGCCGGCCCGTTTAACAGAAGTCACCGGCCAAAGATATTTATAGCCTTATTTACGTGGCGTGCGGCGCCGGCCGCTCCGCCGATGCGGTAAAAACAGAACAGCCGGCTTCAGACGGCGTAGCGGCGGGTTCGAAACGGAGAGCGGGAAATGAGAGCGCGATCATATTATCTCCGGAGTGCTCTGCCCCGCTACGCCATTATCCGGTGTAATTGTATCACCGCGCGGCATGAAAAGCCCAGAGACCGAGCGCGTTTAAAAAGGAAGCTTATTAGGAAAAATCCAGGGACCAGATTCAAAGAAAAAGCCAAATATTGACTTATTTTGTGAACATATATTTTATTTATTTTATATTGTAGACTGTACTTTTTACTTTAATAAGGGGTTGGTAGATGAGTGGAACAGCCTCCCAGCAGAAGTGGTAGAGGGTAATACAGTGAGGGTATTAAACATGCATGGGATAGACATACGGCTCCTGAATCTAAGACGAGGTTTGAGTCCTTACGGCAGGAGAAACGGGGGACTAGACAGGGGCCGGATGGGGGACGATCTGCAAGGAAATACTAGGTTTTATGTTTACTTTGCGAGCACTATATATTTCCCAAACTATACTGGTAACTAAAAGCTATGGTGGGATTCCCCCTTTAAAGCAGATCTCCCAACACTATTTTTATTCCTAGAATCAGATTAAAAATACATTTTTAAAACTCTTGCTGTTTTTTTTACCCCAGTTGTAGTTTTTTGCCCCATAATATAAAGTTTTCAGGCAGCTGCATATCAGCCGTTTGTATGATTCTCGCTTTGTTATCTCACCCCCGATCTACTAAACCCCCCAACTCCTTATTCACACTGCCTGTGAGGAAACAATAGAATGGCTCAGTCTTAATCACCCTGCCAGACACGCTGATTAATGAAAGTCTATGGAGGAATGGACTTCATTAGCATCGCCATAAACCATAAGTGTGGTGTTTGAGCTGGGAAACTCACCCTAAATATCACATGACTGACAGCAACGGCGGCTCCAGGTCTGCAAAGAAAGGGATCAAAATGAGATAAAAACTGATTTCTGTCACCGACTGACATTACTGTATACAGCGCTGGGGGTTATATTACTGAATACAGCGCTGGGGGGTTATATTACTGTATACAGTGCCAGGGGGTTATATTACTGTATACAGCGTGGGGGTTATATTACTGTATACAGCCGCTGGGGGTTATGGAATTAGTAATACAAAAGCGTGGGGAGAGGTTATATTACTGTAACAAGCGCTGGAGGTGGAATATTACTTGAGTGATAGTCAAGACGCTGGGGGTTATATACTGTAATACTAGCGAGCTGGGGTTAACGTATTACTGTATATATCAGCAGCTGGGGGGTAAAATATACTGTATACATCGCTGGGGGTGGTATATAATTACTGATTAATACAGACGCTGGGGGGTTATATTACTGTATACAGCACGCAAGGATGGGTTATATTACTGTAATACTGTGCTGGAGGGTTTATATATTTACTGTATAACAGAACTGGGGGTTTAAGGTGTAACTGTATATTACAGCGCTGGGAGTGTTATATACTGTAATAACAGCGCTGGAGGGGTTATAAATTCTGTAAGTACAAGCGCTGGGGATTATATATTGGGAACTGTATACAATCGCTGGGGTGGTTATATGAATGAATATATGTATAAGACAGGCTGGGGGGGTAGGTAATACTGTTATACACAGGCTGAGAGGGGTTTATATTAACTGTAGTATCAGCGCATGGGTTAATATTACTGTAGGGATACAGCGCGATGGGGATTTATATTACTGTAATAATTCAGTGCTGTGGCGGGTGCTATATAATTAACTGGTATACCAGCACTGGGGGTTATAACTTACTGATTATAAACAAGCGCTGAGGGGGTTATAGGTATTACTAGAGTATAAATCGCAGCTGGGAGGTTAAATTACTGTGATACACGAAACTGGGGTTATATTACTGTATACGCGCATGGGGTTAGGAATACTGTAATAACAGCGCACTGGGGGTTATATTACTCAGTAACGTGCTGGGAGGGGTTATGAGAACTGTAATATACAGAAAGCATGGGGAGGTTATATTAGGCTGTAATAACAGCGCTGGGGTTATAATTAATGGTATACAGTGCTGGGGGGTTATCATTTACATGTAAATGACAGCCGCTGGGGGTATATATATACTGAATATTTACAGGGGCGCATGAGGGTTATATTACTGTAACAGTGGCGGTGGGGGTTATATTAGCCGTAATACAGCACTGAAGGGGTAATATATTAACTGTAACTGCAGTAGAGCTGGGGAGTTATATACTGTATAACATCGCTGGGGGTTATATTACTGGAAGTATACAGTGCTGGGGGTTTATATTACTGTATATCCAGCGGCCGAGGGTTATAATTACATGTATACAAGGCAGCTGGGGGATTGTATATTAGCTAGTTTAACAAGTGTCTGGGGGGTTTATATTACTGTAAATACAGCGTGAGGGGGTGGTGGAAGTTACTGTATACAGCGCTGCGAGAGGGGGTTAAATAAATTAACTGTAGATACAGTGCTGGGGGTTATGGAATGATAACGGTATAACAGCACTGAGGGGAGGTAATAATTACTTGTGATGACAGTGACTGGGGGTTAAAAATATTACTCGTTAAACAGACGGGGAGTTATATTCTAGTATACAGTGCTGGGGGTTATGAATCACTCGAATACAGCCGACTGGGGGGTTTATAATTACTGTATAATACAGCGCTGGGGGTTATATTACTGTATACAGCGCTAGGGGTTATTACTGGGATTTTTCATTTAAGATATTTATTAAATCTTTTTATATTGTAAAGAAAGCTCTTCCTGTAAAATGTTATGAAACTGAGATTTCCAATAAGGGGGTGAAATTGTCTGAGAGGGTAAAACTCATTTGGGTGGAATTGGGCTTCCTGTTGACTCCGGTTTGCGGTAATTTATATTTAAATTCTCGTATCGGGATAATTACATGGTTGGTTGTGCGGAGCGGCTCACTGCTAATAATGTTACGTCTCGTCAGATACAATCCTATCCGCCTATCTGGACTGAGCTGCTGCCCGTCAGCCAAGTGCCGGCTCCGACAGCTGCCTCGGGAGACCCCGGGATTAACGATGCATTGCTGCGGATAGACCGGACCTGTCATTGCCGGTAACGGTGACCGGCGCTCTGGTTCTCGGTGCACAGAAGACGGTCCTCCTAAGGGACGCACGGAGATGGTGGTTGTGGTCCACTTGAGAATCCAAATATATCATCATTCCCTCTATGATGTCATCACGTGAATCAAATCATTTGACTTTCTCCAAAATAGCCAACAAATCCTGGCCCCTTTTGCGTTTATACATTGAAGAATTAACTGAAATGCACCATTTGGAGCATGCGGAATAATTTTAATAACCCAACTATCTCCGGGACCATATATTAATGTGCCAGAGGTTGAAAACAGTGTTATAAATAAGAGAGAGTGGTAGATAAGTGGAACAGCCTCCCAGCAGAGGTGGTAGAGGGTAATACAGTGAGGGGATTAAACATGCATGGGATAGACATCCGGCTCCTGAATCTAAGACCAGACCAACGACTGATTAAGGTTTCAGTCGTTACAGCGGGAGATACGGGGGCCGGATGGGGGCCGGATGGTGTGAAGAGCCGTCGTTATGAGTCTCGGTGCCACGGGGTAAAGATTTACCGAATTATGAAATGATATAAATCTCCTCCGCGGATTTGTCGTATCTTAGGTTTTGTGTAGTAATTTGCATGATATACGGAGAGCGTTCCGTCAGGAAGCGCCGAGCGTCACGTTTAATATTTCATCAAAAAGAAACATTGTTTTGATTCGTCGGCGCTCGCCTTTGATCTCGCCGGGGAACGCGCTGCGTTGGGATCTTCGGTGCATTATATTCACGATCAGAAGATTCCGGAACGTCATGCATTCTTTTCATATCTCTCACTAGGCTGGAGATCATTAAAAAACAGTTATGGGCAGATTTACGTTTTGTTTTTATTTTATTTTAATCATAATTTTTTTTTTAGCCCTAAACAATTGGTGTTTTATGCAGTTCATCCCCGTCTAGTCGCCCGTTTCTCCTGCTGTAAAGTCTCAAACCGTAATCAGTCGTTGGTCTCGTCTTAGATTCAGGAGCCGGATCCCTATCCCATGCATGTTTAATACCCTCACTGTATTACCACCTCTGCTGGGAAGCCATTCTACTTACCTACCACATTCTCAGTATTTCTATTTTTTTGTGTTTTCTACCAAAAATAATGGCATTACATATAGTGGACATTCTGTCTTCTTCAAGACCAAGAGTCCAAAGTTCTTCCTGTTGGCTGAGGGCACCCTGTGGCCCCATTTACCCCAAAAACAACCTCCCAGAAACTTACTTCTATTGGTCTTGGGAGACTGTCAACATTTTTCATCACATTTTGAAATATTACCAAAATATTTGAAATATTACTCAAGTCCATACCTAGAAAATACCCAAGGTAGGCCGTCCAGAGCAGAGTAGCTTCATGGCAGGTGGGGCTAGAATCAAAGAGCCTTGAGTGGGTGGAGACTGGGAGGGAAGTGGGCGGGGAGTGGGAGTGGCCATACACTGCTCTCCTGACCTGACAATGAAGAACTCTATCTGGAGACACAAGTAAGCGGAGCATCACCCGGAGACTCCAGGTCAAACCCGGGGGGGGGGGTTCCCCAGATGCACCAATGACCATGAATGGCATTAATGATCGTTGTGAGTTTGCATCTAGCTTTTTATTCTTTAAATTCTTCTGTTTATTGGGATGATCAAGAAAGACATTCTCCACCCAAATAATTAACGCTACTTTACTAAATCTTGTACTTCATTTGAATAGCGAGCGTCGCGTATGGTATTTTACTTATCTTATATAAAATATTATAAAATATTATAGATAATTCTATTTGCTAATCTATTTTTTAATGAAACAATTTAAAAAAAGTATTATTTTTTTCTTTACTTTTTTAAAAGCATAAAATAAATGCGTGACATTTCAAGGATACTTGAAATTATTAAATATATTTAAAAAAGCATAAAATTATATGGTGACGATTTCAAGGTAACTTGAAATATCTCCTTTTTAAGGGACATTCCCTCAAAATATTTATGTATCAGATTTTTTCCTCTCCTCTCTCTCTCCCTCTCTCATTATTATTAATATTAGTATTAAATACTAATCTTGACCAATGAAACTATTTTTTCAAATATTATTTGATATAGTTTAACATTTTTTTATGATTATGGTTGTCCGGAATTCTTATAACTTGTATTTTTACCTTAAATCAACCTGTTACCAAAACGATGACATCTATATTAACCAATAAATAGAACGTTAAGGAAATAAATCAGATTAGGAATGTTCTTGTAAGTAAATCGCTCGCCCGAAGCTTTTCTGAAATCTGAAACATATCTTAGGTAGTTTTTTTTTTTTTGTTTTGGGTTTTTTTGACATAAAATGATATAAAGGTGACAGTGAGATAAATGCAAGCGTATTGAATGTGATGATGGAGGTTTTTATCAGATTGGCACCGCGTGGGAGCCGCTCAGCCCACGTTATCAGTCAGGAGTGAATGTTCTACCATTGTGTCTAGAAATGATGATTTAACTTACTCACACTTGACTTAACCCCCCAAATTTTCCCTTTTTTTTTTTTTTTTTTTTAAAGATTTTTGATTTATTCTCAAAAAGTTAATTCTGCTGCTTTCTGGGACAAAACTTTTTTTTCCATTAAAAATAAAGCGTTTCAAAGATCCTCTAAACATTTTGGGGGCATCTAGGGTTGTAGGACCCTGTGATACCCTCATACCCAGCAGACCTCCCAGAAAAGAGGTGCATCAGGGGAGGATGAATTTATTATGAAATAATATATTATCATTATTATTGTATTATTATTATTTGGGATTTTATTTTTTATTATTATATATTTTTATTTATATTATATTTTATTATTATTATTATTATACTATTATTTTAAAAAAATAATACAGGAATTGTGTAATAATCAAAACATTTGGAGGCTTTCTAGAAAAGAGGCGGTCATCAATACAAAATGCACAAGCTATAAGAATTTTAAAAAAAATGATTTAATGAAAGGTTTATATAATCTTCATCCGATATTTTCAAATGAAATAAAAAAAATGATTTTACTGCATATTTAGTCATAAAATCAGCGAGACCTGTGATGCTGGCTGCTATCATGTGTTACTGTCAGTTTAAATTTCCTGTGTATAAAAACCAATAGCATTAAATAAAAATAAAAAAACCCTGTCAAATAAAGTCCGCGTCCCGGCGCTCGTGGCAGACACGGATATTCTGAGCCTTACTGGTTCTGATCTTCGGTTCCATTAATTCATTGGTTGTCAGAGCAGATACTCAAAAGGCTGTATTAGCTAAAAAATATATTTAGTGGATTTTTTTTTAATGTTGAGTTCCCTGGCATTTTATTTTATAATTTTTTTTTTTTTTGTATTATAGAATATGACATTTCTAATAGTTGGCAGAAATACAAAAAAATTGTGCCTCTCCACTTGATTTTGCAGTGACTCCATTGGGAACAATGATGATCTTAAAAGTGGGCGGAGACCGCCAGTGACATCACATGGCATAACATTATGAAATAGTGTATGCCCTGTGATGTCATAAGAGGTGATATATGCCTTGATGCTGGTGAGGTATAAATTCAATTACAGAAAAAAAGGTTCAACTCATTTTTGAAGAGGGGCAATTTTTGTTTAGCTCAACTTTAGGCTACAGATTTTCCTGTTGCATTACGTTTTACTCATAGAGCACCAACAGACACCATGGCGCTGTTACGATAGAGGAGGATAAAACAGGTTAATACAGAGCGGGGCAGAAGAAGAAGAGGGGGGCTTGTGAGCTTATAATCTATTCTCCCAATACCCTCAGCCAGCATCCCACCTTCGAGATCTCCGGCTATCACCCTCAGCCAACCAGCCCTTACCCGGAGACCTCGAAGGCGGGGTGCTCGCTGAGGGTATGAGGAGGATAGATTGTAAGCTTCTCTGCACAGGTGGGTTTATAGGCAGGGTTTAAAGTTAGAGAGTCGGGCAACATGGAGCCCGGAATCCCAGAGAGTGGGAGCAGCGCGGACGGGAGTGGGACGGGGTGAAAGTGGCTGGAGAGACACAAGAGGTAGGGTGAGTGCGAAAGCACTTAGGAGGGTATTTGGAGATAAGAGCAGGGACATGGGAGGGCACATGGCTGTTCTGGAGGGTGTGGGGAGAGCGGCACAGAGGGCAGTAGATCAAGAGCGGTGGGAGAATAAAATTACCCTGGCGGCAGCGCTCCGGGTATCTTGGAGCAGGAGGCCGGATAATAGGGGGTTGCAATAATCCAGGCGGGATGTCACAGCACCAATCACTATGAAGATATCAAACAGACAAGATCGGCGGCTGACAGTCGTACGGTCCATCATAGCAAAATATCTTTTTATTTCACTCTTTTATATCTACAATCCTAATGCATCTATTTATGACATATTAATATACCGTACTTGCCGGCGTATAGCACGCACCCTCCGCAGGACCGGAAGTGAGGGAGACGTCGCTGCAAATCGTGCAGCTCTAGGATTTATCGGCGTATAACACGCAGGTAGGGTTTTAACTTCGTATTTTGGTTTAAAAAGTGCGTGTTATACGCCGACAAATACGGTAACTAAAACACACACTCTTAAATGGAACACACACAATCAACTACCCATGGGGAAAAGGTCTTATATATAAGACTAAAAGATGTATAGATTGGAGGAAAAAAGAGAGAAGGTTTTGATTAAAAAAAAAAAACATTAAATGCATAAAGGGTTTTATCAAAGTACAAGAAGAGAGTTTATTTGAGGAGGAAAATGTTAGAACAAAAGGTTGTAGTCCAAAACTAGAGGGTCAGAGGCTTAAAGGTAATAGAAGGAACTTTTATATTACTGAGAGGGTGGCAGATAAGTGGAACATCCTCCCAGAGGAAGTGGTAGAAGGAATGTTAACATGCATAGGATAGTCATATGGCTATACTGACTACAAAGTGAAACTGCTTTTTGAATGCACCTTGGTGAACCTATTTATAGTTAATGAATTATTAATGAATTCTGAAATCTAGTTTGTATACAGAAGGATCCTACGGATTGTAATTTGCTGTTTATTATTTCGTTTTTTTTGCTTCTTTATCTTCTTGTCTTTGCTTTTGTATTATTTTTTTTTATACTATTAAGTACAGTATAAGGGGGAGCTTTATTATCCTACCGCCACTTAGGTATCTGGCCTTGAGAAGCTTAGCTCACTAAGCGTTACTACTTTATTAAAAATTGATCTAGAAAACATAGAAATTGTTACCCCTTTTGTGGATTACTATTAGGAGTGCTGGATGAATTTGTATTGTATGTCTAACACTACTGTTTAGACTGGTCCCATAACACCCCTGCATGCACCTGAGTGCTAGGGATACTCTATTTCAATGACAGATTACGAATATACAAATATTTCAACTTTCAAAACAAAAAACCTCACTTCCATACGTATCCATGGGCTTCACTTTGCAGAATTGTGAAATCAGTGGCTGGCAAATGGATTGCCTCTTGGGAAGGTGTTTAAGACTTTGCTGATCATCTCACACGATACATAACAATCTTTTGGTGTTGTTCCATCTGTGCTGCTTAACACGTTGTAACTAATTGTGCCTATGAATATCCAGTGTCGTATACAGTGTCCTGTGCTTGATGACTGGTGTCATCCTAGAGTGCTCCCTTGTGACCAGTGATTATCATTTTTATTATTGGCTTCACCTGCTGCTATTTAAACCTGCCTGGTTTTGTTCTTCTGATCATCTGCCTGTTTATGATCTTCTGCCAGAACGTGGATTGTCTGACTTTCCTGTGCCTGAATCTTTGTTATTTTGTTGTCAGTGTCATTCTTTGGTGACTGAACTGTCATACATGCAAATTTTATCTCGACACCATTGACTGATCGTTGAGTTGTCGTGCTTCAAATCATTTTGAGAAGATAAAAGGTCTTGCATTTGCAATTTTTTTTATCAAGACAATGAAGGGAGGATGGTGAGACGCACAAGAAAGGGGGTGTCTATATAGCTTTTTTATTTGAAAAAGATGTCTTTTTTATATGTAATTGTATGTGATTATATATTTTTTTACAAATATATAAATTACAATATATAAAAGTACTTTATCAGCTCAGTGTGATGTTTGAGCAAATCACCCGAAATAACTCCTGGTCTGTTTATTGGAGCAAAATTAGATAAAACCAGGTTTTTGTCAATGCTAACCTACCTTACTGTACAGCACTTTTTATAATTATGTTCAAGGAAAAAAATATTTATTTTCCCATTTAGAGTGTCCAACATTTATCTAGTAGCCCTAAAAAAGTAAAAATAAAATATTTCAGTGAAGGGATTTAAACATTCATTAGATACGCATATCGGCTATCCTTAGTCTAAGATGAGGCCAAGGGTCATGTAGTCTGTCTGTTTTTCTTTATGTAAAGGTTCAAACTTTAAGCTGTCCCTGGTTTTATCATGAGGAGAGCCATATACCCATTCCTTGCATGTTTAAATTCCCTCTTCCCTTCTCGTGAGAGGCCTTTCCACTTAATTATCACATATCTTGTATTTATAAATTAAGGATCTAATTAAATGGCAAATTAAAGGTGCACAAACAAACTATACCCTGCTATTTTTTGTCGCTTGAGCACAATAGGGGCTTGTGTTTGGCCTCAATGGATATCAAAGGGATATCTTGTAAAAGCTTAAGTCAGTGGCCTTGTACTGTGTGTTTCCAAACCGACAAGAACTTGTAAAACCCTCTAATTGTACACACAGTCATGCTCTGCTGCAACCCAATCAGTTGAAATTGAATACTTGAAAATATAGTTTGTCAGTATAAGCAGTAAGTGGAAATATGACATTTAGAACAATAATCAGAAACAGAGAAATCTCACGGTAAATTTGAACCATTTGCCCCACCTATTCTGTTTATTTTGATTTTGGCATATATATAATGTAGGCTGTAGCATAAATATACATTTATCCACAAACAATAAAATAGATATATTTTGAGGTTTTTTTGGGCAAACTCTTTATATAAAGCAGATTGAAATCTTGAAATCACTGTGGTAAAAGAAAATACAATTATCTTGGAAGTTCATGTAAATGTTTCCATGTCTAAAGACAGAAGCCCCAAGAGCTCTGTACTTTTCCATTGATTGTGCCTAGAAATATATAATAAAGAATTGTGCTAAGCCAATAGTCATGATTAGAGTCTTTTAAATTTTCCAGCACTGAAAACAATAGAATTTTTTTTTACTCTGAACATATATATAACTGTAATCTGTATATACTGTATATATAAAATGTGGTTAAACTGTCATGGTTACAACAGATCCAGTCTTTGTTGCTATAGTTGAGCAAATCAGTTCCAGCTGCCTTCATGTAAAGCCACAAATAGTGGATCTGAAAGGTGTGTTATGGTAACAATGATTCTCAGTCTTTATCCAACTGGGACATCCTGGGAGCTCTTTTAGTTTGACAATGAAGTCTCCAGAAATGAAAGAATATATACCATTCAGCAACACCGGACTCACACCCCAGGATGTGCCGTGACCGCTCCGGGGAGCGGTTACAACCACCACTGCGAGGGATTTTGCATGTCCTTTCAAAAAATAAAAGAGTTTCGATGAAGGTCTCCTGAGAACTCTGGCTCCACTTGCATTCAACCATGCAAGTCAATAGAGCCCAGCTTTCTAATCTATTTGTGATTATTAAAATAAATGAGAGCAAAAACAAAAAAATAAAATAAAAATGGTTTTAAAATAAAAGTGTAAAAAAATATTATGTAAACATAATTTTTCCACTGATGAGAACCCATTTTTTTTCCCAGAAATGTAAAAAAAAAAAGAAAAAAAAGACATCCCCAAAAATTCAAATATATATATATATGGTAGTAGAAGTAATATTAAACACTCATCTACAGACACCAGACAAGCCAGAAGGCCTTTTTTTCCCTCAGAAATCTCATGGTGCTGCCACCCACAACCACAAGGGATTCTGGGTAGGCACATGCAAATAAGGTTAACAATTATTACCTTTGCCTCTATATCCACTTTACACATGGATCCCTTGAAAGTAATTGTAATACTGGCTTAATAGTTGAAATATCATGACATAAAGGGTGGGATGGATGTGCCTGTCCTTAGGATGCAGGCAGGAAAAAGTTAGGAGTAACCTTGCCATCACCATTGTAATGGCAACATTGTTGCACCCTCCCATCCAATAGTGAACCTGCTGTTAACCCAATACCACAGCCTAGGCCAGCAGTCATATTCCCCCTATACCTAAAGTTCCAGGGAGCCTCTTTCCCATACATTTAAATGCAGATTGATGCTTATGCGCTGTGATTGGAAATATGTACTGTTTGTGTTTCTTAATAAATAACCTGACCAAACTGATATTATTACATTACTATATATATATATATATAGTTTTTCTTTTACTTTGGTCCTAGTATTTTAACAACTTTTAGTGGGCCAGTAAAGTCACAGGGTAAGAATAGAGTGGCTTTCAAGATGTCACAGTTTTTCTTTTAAGATATGACAGATTGGTGGTACATGTGCATTAAGACAAGAAGAACATGAAAGGAAATGTGTGCTTTCAACCCCATCCCTCTTGAAACGTATTTAAATGTACATTTCTTTTTAAATCATTCATATAATAACAACCTGGAGAGGGGTCAGCCTGGTGTGATTTTATCCTTGTAGTATAACAAAGACATTACATGTTTATGTAGGAAGTTGAGAGATAGAATATTGGTATTTAATGTAATGTGACTTATGCTGTGGTCCATGCACATTATTGCGCTTTTATGGCTGGGACACAATCTGCACCTATATTTACATTGCAAGATATATAAGTACAGGTATATTTAGATTGAATGGCCAGTATTTATAGAATATAAGGAATGGACTATGGGGTTTGTTCACTGAAGAAGAAGTATGTATGAGAGTTGCAGTTTAAACTCACCATGCAGGACCAGCTATCTTTGTCAGAAAATAGCATTTTGTGCCCCATGGAAAATCAAACAGAAAATACAGTGTTTCTGTGGCTATTTGTGTCCTGTGCTTTGTGGCGTTTCCAGCTATTTTTGTTCCTGTGGGAATATTATAAGCACAATTCAAAGTTTCTAAAACATCCCTTAGGGCAGTGTTTCCATATTATATACTTACAGTGGTATTTATAGTGTCTAGTTTGCTTGTAATAAACGTATAATAATGCAGTATAATTATAAGTAAAATTACCAGAATCATAAATTAATTTATTATTTAAAATATTATTTTTTTTAAACAGTTCTGGATTGAGAACAACAGCATATTATCCATTTCTATGCATTTTAGCTCCATAATATTATCCTAATCTATTACCTGGATTTCGTATCATGTTGCTTGTGATAAAATATAGAAGGTTCAATCTTAATAACCCAGCTAGACACTCTAACGAATGTAAGTCCATGGAGAAACAGATTCCTTCCCACAAAAGACAGCCCAGGGCAGAGTGTCATTTGAAACAGCCAATCAGTGGCAGGGATGCACTCTCAGTTGGAGGGCTTTGGAGTGTGAGTAGGCCCCTGCCAGCCAGGGGCGTACCTAGAGTATTTGGCACCTGGAGCGGATCCTGTATGTGGACCCCCCCCCCCACATACACTTTTTAAAACTGCATAGCTTCTACCGTTATATACCGGCGCAGACACTGAAGGTGGTACAGCTTTACTGTTATTATATTGACAGTGGTACAGCGTAATCCCTATCACTATACACTGAGCCAGGCATTGACAATATTGCAGCATAACTCCTATCACTATATACTAAGCCAAACATTGATGTGATGTAGGCCTACCGCTTCATTGTCTGGCTTAGGGATGCCCTGAAACAAATTCTGGACTGAAACCGGAAATGCAGCATTTACCTGGCTGAAACCGAATATGACCCCCCCACACCATAAAAGAAATCTAACACTTTTATTTAAAGTAAGAAACACACCAAAATAGGACAAAACAATTAAATAACAATATTAATAATATATATATGTAACCAAAGAAAAAATGGGCACTCACGGGTCTTTGCAGTAAAGTGCATTAAACACTAGTTTATTTCAATCAGCACGGCCAACGTTTCGGACCACCTCCGGTCCTTTCTCAAGGCAAAGACCTGTGAGTGTCCATTTTTTCTTTGGTAACATATATCTGGCTATTTTTGGAGCACCCGGGCAAATGTATATTAACAATATTTCTGTGCAGCCGCTCCCTTTGGTTTGTATATATATATATATATGTTAACAATCACATAGGAATCACATTCCTATAATGCCTAGGCATACCCAGATTCCAGGATATACTGGCAGACTTGGCATGATAGGAGTATGATTGCCCTATCTACCCCTTCTCACTCCCTTCTGCCCTATCTACCCCCTATCCCCCATTTCACCCATTCTCCCTATCTACCCCCTCCTAACTATCTACCCTCTGCCCCCTTTGAAGTTCACTTACCTTTCAGGAGTCCTGCGGTGGGGGTGCAAGGCCTCTGTCTCCCAGCTCTGCCACTGTATGGAACAGTATAGAGTGATGGGAGTTATGATGTACTTTTAGAGCAAAATTATATAATGAAAAAGACATTGGAAATGGTACAGCATAACACCCATCACTCTCACACACTTACCAATCCACAGATTCCACACATACCAATCCACACACATACTCATCCACACATAAATACCAATCCACAGAATCCACACATAAATACCAATCCACACATATACACCAATCCACAAATATA
>VKOC01021607.1:0-27639 GCA_009364415.1 Spea multiplicata
TGGTGGAAAATAAGTATTTGGTCAATAACAAAAGTTCATATTAATACTTTGTTATATACCCTTTGTTGGAAATGACAGAGGTCAAACGTTTTGTGTAGACTGAAGACTTCACAAGGTTTTCACACACTGTTGCTGGTATTTTGGACCATTCCTCCATGTAGATCTCCTCTAGAGCAGTGATGTTTTGGGGCTGTCGCTGGGCAACACGGACTTTCAACTCCCTCCAAAGGTTTTCTATTGGGGTTGAGATCTGGAGACTGGCTAGGCCACTACAGGACCATGAAATGCTTCTTACGAAGCCACTCCTTTGTTGCTGGTGTGTTTGGGTAATTCATTGTCATGCTGAAAGACCCAGCCACGTTTCATCTTCAATGCCCTTGCTGATCGGGAAGGAGGTTTTCACAAAAATCTCAGGATAGATGTCTCTCACATCCCCCTCACGTCCTGAAACAGTCGAGGGGAAAAAAAAATCAGTTAATTTATTTTAAAAAATAATAGTCAAAAAAAATCATTAAAAATAAATAATATAAATAAGTACTAAAAAAAATTATAATGTGAGCTGTGATGTCATTGTGAAATCACTGGCATGTTCGGCGTAGGCCCTAAGAGGACGCTCTAACCATATTTTTGTGTAAAAAAAAGTATGAAAAATAAGACTAACAAAAAAATATAAGAAAAAAATATAAAAAGAGTATTTTTTTTTTTAAAACAACTATGGTATCCAAAAGAAGCTCTATCTCTCCTTGTAAAAATAAACGATATATAGTTTACATGGGTACACTATTCACAGGAAAAGAGAATCATCGCTGAACTGACATAGCGCAAAAATTGCAAAATTGCTCCGGGCTTTGAGGTACCAAATTGGGTTTGAAGGGGTTAAATACCCACACTAACAAAGCTTTAATTAAAAAATTTAACTCCTGATTTCAAAAATTATATGACCATAAAAAAAAAAATTTTTCTTGAAAATACACTAGCAGGACTTGATGTTTGCTGGGTCAACACTGAAAGACAAAGATAGAGACTATTTATTCTCAAACTTAGTGTGAGGGTCACCAGTAGCAAACTGTATGCTCCAAATTAGGTCCATAACATATAAATACAGACCCTTTCTTCCTAATGCACAGATAAAGATGATCTTTCTTACCAGAGAATGCAAAGGTATATTTGTTGAAACACTAGTTCCAATTACTTGGGTTATTGCAATTTCAGCATGTTCACACTTTCTTATTTTCTATTTTCTCAAAAGTCCATATCTTGAAATTACTTCTTTCTAAGTAGCTTATTTTCCCTTTGCAGATGGCATACACATTTCTATTTTATAATATCATTTGAAAGTTTAACATTCAGACCTAAACATTGAAGAAGCACAGTAAGTAGTGTTTTAATACACAATTTAAAGGCAAAACATATCTATCTATCTATCTATCTATCTATCTAATTTATCAGTAAATTTACATAACATACAGATATACATTTATGTAAAATTTCAAAGACATTTCAAATAATATTTAAATACTTTTCCTTATCTTGCTCCCACAGAAATATAATTTTATATAAAACAATTGTTCTAGAATTGCTTCATCATGCAGTATTGGTGATACAGTCAATCAGGCAGAGCGCCCTTTATAGAAGTTCACAGCAAAGACAGGTTCACGGAAGAAGTGGAGGAAGAAAAAAGGCATAGGGACAAGCTGACAAAAAAAGAAGACAGAGACATGGAAGAAGTCACCAGAGAAAGTAAGAAGAAATTGAGAGAAAGAGTCTAAGTGAGAGTGAAAAAATCATTGGGGTCATGGTTTTCTTAAAACCGATGGCTGCCATCAGGTGGGTAAAACCATTACAGTTGTAAGGGGTTTGACTGTCCAGGGGTGCCTGCTTGGGAAGACACAGTCTCCTTTCATTTACTACTTAGAGGCGGGGTGGAGCCGATTAACCTGATTGGGTGATCCCCTCCACATAGAGCTCAGTGTAAGCTGCAGCCAACACAGGTTTGTGTTACGTGTGTTTGTAATGTCTGATAATAGAGTGGGCTATTTCTCTGAAACTGCTCATGTCTGTTAATGGAGGTGGTTAATTGTCTGATACTGCTCATGTCTGGTAATGGAGGGGGTTAATTGAGACTACTCATGTCTGTTAATGGAGGGGTTAGTTGTCTGAGACTGAATGTATATTATAATATAAATATATTATTAAATCTGCAATCAACATGGTTTCCAAGGCGTCCTAATAATTTCTATAAAATAACATAAAATATACACCTGTGTGTATAATATCTCCACTAGGTACACCTGTACCAATAGAGTCGCTCTGTAAGGATCGTCTTACCGGAAGGAATCCGGGATGCAGGAAAGGAACACGCTTGCTCAGTACAGGACACGGACAAGGGGCCTGAGGAGGATAACAGGGCACTTGGCAGTATTGCTGTAAGCACGGGTGATCTGGACAGAGCTGTTTAGCAGACCAGGGTCAGGATACCGGTACTCAAGAGTACTCAAGGGATAGCCGGGGTCAGGATGACAGGAATACACAGGAGCCGTACGGATAGCCGAGGTCAGGATGCCAAAGATACACAATAGCCGTTTAGCAGACCGGGGTCAGGATGCCAGAGGTACTCAAAGTCGTTAGGAAAGCCAGGGTCAGGATACCAGAGATACAGGAGCCGTTTAGCAGACCAGGGTCAGGATACCAGAAGTTCACGATAGCCGTTGAGCAGACCAGGGTCAGGATACCAGCAATAGTAACAAAGATACTGAGAAATACGAGAGGCTCAATAAGTACGGAAGCACCAGTACAACTGAGCACCGGTGGATAGGTTAGAGAGGTTTAAATAGCCCGGGGAGGCGTTCCCCGGCGTCTCTGACGTAACCGCGTCCACCGTCGCCATAGCGACGCGGCGGAATCCAGGCGGCGGTCAGCCGCATACATATTCATGAAGCGGCCGCGCGTGCGAGCGGCTGCTTCATGTAGCAGGGAACGGTGCCGGCGTTTCTGCCGGGAGGACGGAGAGGAACTTCCCCGCATCTGCCAGGTAAGTGCCTTACAGGATCCCCCCGCAAGACGCGACCTCTGGGGGCGTGGAGAACCCGGCTTGAGAGGATGCAACTTGTGGAATCTGCGAACACAGACAGGGGCATGCACCTGATCTGCCGGTTCCCAGGTTCTTTCATCTGGGCTATACCCCTTCCAGTGTATCAGGTATTCCAAGTGTCCGTGATGGATCCTGGAGTCAACAATCTTTTGTACCACATACTCCTCAACCCCATCGATGACAACAGGAGCAGGCGGAGGAGGTACACGACCAGGAAAAGGGTTAGCTACCCATGGCTTAACTAGAGACACGTGGAACACGGGATGGATCCGACAAGTAGCGGGCAGTTTCAGCTGCACTGTCACTGGATTGATGATTCTGGTGATGACATAAGGACCGATAAACTTAGGTCCTAATTTTTTCGATGGCACCTGCAGGCGCAGGTTACTTGTGGACAACCAGACCTTGTCACCGCAACAGTAGGTAGGTGGGCTGGATCTATGACGATCTGCATACAATTTGTATGTATTACGAGCCTTGATCAGGTTTTCTTTCAGGGTTCGAAATTGTCTGGTGAGAGCGGTGAGGTCCGGTGGGTAGGCCCGGAATCATGGTAGGATGGTAGCCGTAGTTTGCAAAAAATGGTGACATTTGTACGGAACGTTGTTTTTGATTGTTGTAGGTAAATTCCGCAGAGGGGAGGAACTGGAGCCAATCATTCTGGAGGTGAGTGGTGTAACATCTCAAATATTGTTCGAATATTTGGTTTAAACGTTCTGTCTGACCGTTGGTTTGAGGATGAAAGGCCGTGGACAGCGTGGGACGAATGTGCAGATTACAACAGAAGATCTTCCAGAAGCGTGATGTGAATTGTACCCCCCGGTCCGAAGTGATGGTCTGTGGTAGTCCATGGAGCCGAAAAACTGTATTCAGGAACAAGGTGGCCGTGGTTGCTGCTGAGGGAATACCGATGGTGGGAATAAAATGTGCCATCTTAGTAAATCTGTCTACCACCACCATTATTGTGTCGTGTTTCTTTGAGGGTGGTAGATCAACAATAAAGTCCATAGAAATTTTTGACCAGGGGACCTACGGGATAGGTAACGGGCGGAGGAGGCCTACCGGTTTCTTGCGTGTGGTCTTGGTTCGGGCACAGGTGGTACATGAGCGGACAAACGAGGTAACGTCCCGATCCAGTGAAGGCCACCAAAAATGACGTCGGACGAGATCTAGGGTCTTCTTAATGCCCCCATGTCCAGAAAGGAGGGAGTCATGTCTAAGGGTAGTACCCTTAGACGGGCCGGACGTGGTACAAATATCATTTTACGGTAGTAGAGAAGGCCCCTTGTACGACGGATAGCAGGATGTGTTCTTGGAATCGGGATGAAGTACGGATGTAGTCCATAAGGGGTGGCTGGTGAGTGAGAAACAAGTTAGATGGAAGAATGGTATCAGACTGGCTCTTAGGGTGATTTGATGTAACTGGTATTCGGGACAAGGCATCTGCTTTAATATTTCAGGATCCAGGGCGGTAGGTGATGTGTAGATTAAATCTTGTAAAGAAGAGAGCCCACCTTGCCTGTCTCGGGCACAACCTACGTGCAGAACGGAGATACTCGAGGTTCCGGTGGTCAGTATAAACCGTCACGGGGTGTATGGTACCTTCAAGAAGATGATGCCAAGCCTCTAGTGCCTGTTTGATGGCCAACAATTCTCTATCCCCCACACTGTAGTTGATTTCTGAAGGGGTGAGTTTGGGAGAGTAATAGGCTACTGGGTGTAGACTCTGTTTTTCTCCATGTCTCTGGGACAAGATTGCCCCTACAGCTACATCCGAAGCGTCTACCTCCACATGAAAGGGTTCAGCAACGTTGGGTTGGATGAGAATAGGAGCCGTGGTGAAATACTGTTTCAGGATGTCAAAAGCCTTCTGAGCGTCAGGTGTCCATGCAAAACGAGAGGACTGGCGAGTAAGTCTCGTGATGGGTGCGATAACATGAGAGAAATTTCAAATGAATTCGTGATAGTAATTCGCGAAACCGATGAAGCGTTGGTTCGCTTTTTTATCAGAGGGTATCGGCCATTCCAGTATTGCTGACACTTTCTTAGGATCCATTTGTAGACTACCCGGCGTGATAATGAACCCCAGGAACTCTACCCGGGAGGATTCAAATTGGCATTTCTCTAGCTTAGCATAGAGATGATGTGAGCGTAGGCGTTTGAGGACCAGTTTAACCTGGTCCCGATGTTCAGACAGAGTTGATGAAAAAATGAGGATGTCATCCAAATAGACTACCAGAAAGATGTCAAGGTAGTCCCGGAACACGTCATTTAGGAAATGTTGAAACGTCGCGGGGGCGTTACATAACCCGAAAGGCATTACGAGGTACTCAAAGTGTCCATAGCGACTTCGAAAGGCGGTCTTCCACTCGTCTCCCTCTCGTATGCGAACTAGATTGTAAGCCCCCCGGAGATCAATTTTGGTGAAGATGTGTGCATCTTTCAGTCGGTCCAGAAGTTCAGGAATAAGGGGCAACGGATATCTGTTCTTTATAGTGATCTTGTTTAATTCACGATAGTCGATGCAAGGGCGTAAACTGCCATCTTTTTTTTCTACAAAGAAGATTCCTGCACCGGCGGGGGAGGTAGACGGACGAATAAAACCCTTGGCTAAATTTTCTTGGATATAGTCTTTGAGGTAACGTAGTTCAGGTTCCGACAATGGGAAATATTCTGCCAAAGGGAATGGGAGCTCCTGGGAGAAGATCGATAGGACAATCATAAGTCCTTTGGGGAGGAAGAGAGTCGGCTCCTTTCTTATCGAATACGTCACTGAATTCTGCATATTGCTTGGGGAGACGTAGGACCGGAGAAGAGGATGAATCGTCAGGGAGTAAGCAGGAGTGATTGGCGATCAGAGAGACAACGAGTGCGACAAAAAAAAGATTGGAAGGAGAGGGTGCCTGTGGCCCAGTTTATCGTAGGATTATGAAGCCTCAGCCAGGATAGTCCGAGAATAATTGGGAACATAGGTGATGGGATCAAGTCAAAGTTCAGATGTTCCATATGATTATTTCCCAGTAGTACTTGGAGTCGTGGTGTTTCTTGGGTAATGGGTCCAGAGGATAGCGGAGTGCCATCTACTACTTGGATATGTATTGGAGCTGCTTTGGTCAATGTTGGTATGTGCAGTTGCTTGGCAAAGTCTTGATCCATAAAGCAGCTACTGGCACCGGAGTCAACGATGGCAAACACTGTAGTAGAATTACTGGTCCACTGCAAAAACAAAGGGATGGATAGGTAAGGAGACCCATCTCTAGGAAAGGAACTCAAGCAAACTGTAGTGTGTGTGTGGGCTTACCCTTAGGAGGGCGTCGAGGACAGGAGTGGATCAGATGCCCTGGCTCACCACAGTATAGGCACAGATTGTTCCTCCGACGACGGGTCTTCTATGCTTCGGATAGTGGGCCACGTGCCAATCCGATCTGCATAGGTTCTTCCGGAGGGGGCATGATCGCTGGTAACTGGAGAGGCGGAACGGTAGGAACCGTAGGAGCAGTATGAGCCATAGGAGGGAAGTGGCGTCTTGGGATAGGAACGGCTGAAGCTGCGCGTTCCAGGCGTCTTTCCCAAAATCTGCGGTCAAGCTGAATGGTCAGATATATTAAATCCTCTAATGAATTGGAAATACCCACACGGGCCAGTTCATCCTTTAAGCTCTCGGATAAACCCAGACGGAATTGGTCCAGAAGTGCTGGTTCGTTCCACTTACTTTCAAAAGCCAGGCTCCGGAATTCTGTGACGTATTCCTCCACAGGTCTTTTGCCTTGGCGTAATGCACGTATGGCTGCTTGTGCAGAGGTGGAACGAAGTGGGTCGTCAAACAGGGTATCCATAGCATGACTGAAATCAGCCCAGGAATTCAGGACGGAGTTGTTAGTGTGAAGCAAATGATGGGCCCAGATTTGGGGTTCACCAGAGAGTAAGGAGATCACAGTTCGTACTTTAACATGGTCAGAGGCGTACGTTCTGGGTTGTAGTGAAAAGAACGTAGTGAAGGTGCGATATCGAGTTCTGTCCCCAGAGAAACGTTCAGGTAAAGGCACCTTAGGTTCAGGAGCAGTAGCACCCATTTCCTCCATCACCGGGGGCGGAGCCGTTCCAGAAGGGGATCCCCCGGAGGTAGGTAGATTTGTCTGAAGTTCATGGAGTTGACGCTGCATATGTGCGTGGCTAGTTTGGAGGTCTTGCAGAAAACGAGTAAGGGAGGCAATTTGTCCCGTGAGAGCCGAGAGAGCGTCAGCAATTCCTGCGGATTCCATGTTGAGACTCAGTTGTTCTGTAAGGATCGTCTTACCGGAAGGAATCCGGGATGCAGGAAAGGAACACGCTTGCTCAGTACAGGACACGCACAAGGGGCCTGAGGAGGATAACAGGGCACTTGGCAGTATTGCTGTAAGAACGGGTGATCTGGACAGAGCCGTTTAGCAGACCAGGGTCAGGATACCGGAGGTACTCAGAGTCGTAAGGATAGCCGGGGTCAGGATGCCAGGAATACACAGGAGCCGTACTTTCCCTCCATTTATGGTGTACGGTTATTTATCCACTTATGTTAACTCATTTCATAATTCATGTTAATAAAAGCTGTGGCCTTCTCAATCCAAATTAAAATTGTCCTGTGTCGTTCTTTACTGTTAATAATGATAAGGGAAGGATACTTGGACTTGCCTAAGTCATCCATATGCCTTTTTCGGACTACTACAAACCCAGCGATTTTTACAATTAAACTGTGTTACCAGTATTTTTTGTTAAATAGATCAGGATATATATTTTTCTTGAGGAAATTGGTATTTATATTATTATTTATATTACAGGTATGTTTAGAAAACATCTACATAACCTATTACCGTAGAAAAAATCAGTGACGATTTGGCATACCCACTATGTAAAATGGTAACATGAAATAAAAAAATGTATAAACAAATGTAAAATCTATGTTTTAGACTAAATATGTATTCAGGAATGTTGCTTCCACATGTAAATAACTTTGTGTACCAAAATCATTGCGAACAACATTTAATATTGTCATTGTCTCACAAAATAATTAAGGGAATAGTATCATTATGCCAACTAGAATGCTAATGCAGCCCAGTATTAGAAGAGAGTAACATTTTCAACTTATATAATAATCAAATTGTTTTACTGAAGCAAACTTGGCTTCTATAAATGCCTGGGGATGATTAATTATAAAGATATTTTTCTCTATATCCCATTGCTCCAATTTTGCTAATGCTTACTTGTGAAAAACTCCAATTTGTCAGAAGCTTTCTGGGAAATCATTGCAGCCAGTGTGAAGCTGCTTACTATAGATTAGTTTGGCCAGTGTCCACATGGAACGACAGGGCATGGAAATTAATATGTTTACAAAAAAATCAATTTCTTGTTCTGGAAACATTTTTGTTTATCTCATTAGACTGATGAGTCGTAATATGTATGCATTTTGACTAAAAGAAAGCCCTGAAACTGTAAGAGTGAGTAGGGATCAAAGCAACCTTGTTAGAAAACACTCAAAGTTTGACTCAAGTCTCAGGGTTTTTGTCCAATTTGAGGGTGAAGCAGCAGATACTTAGGTTCACACAATCTATTGACTCCATATTTGATGTGATCTAAGACTATCAATTGGTGCTTCTGTTACAAGTATGTTATGACTGCTTCAATGCAGGTGTCCGGAACCGCAGGGATTCGATTCTGCAACCTTGTGGAATCTAGGTGAACCACTTATTCACTACTCCACCAGGTGGATCTTGGGTTGCTGTTTCCTTTTGTCTCTTGCCCCTTGTTCAATCAATTAAGGCCCCAGGGCCGGCCTTAGGGGTGTGCAACCTGTGCAGCCGCACAGGGCGCCATGGCAGCAGGGGCGCCTGCCCAGGGCTTAAATTAAAACATCATTTTTTTATTTTTTTTTAAACTTTATTTAACATCCTCCATATGTGTGTGTTATCTGGGTGCTGATCATGGTTCTATGTGGGCAATGTGGACACCAGGGCTGACTTTGGGGTGTGCAACCTGTGATCTATGCCTGTTATCTATACATATAATGCTGAGTTTATATGTGAATTCCAATTGATTTATACCTGCAAAGATGGGTGTGTGTTCTGTTGATCTGTATCTGGTACACTCTGTTTCTATACATTATTATTGTATACCTACAAATAGAGTATGTCTGATTCTGTTTATTTGATCTATACCTTCAACGCTAAGTGATTTTCAATTGATCTATACCTGCAAAGCTTGTTTTTTGTGTTGATTCTGTTGCTCTATACCTGATATGCTATGTTTCCATACATCATTTATGCATACCTGCAAATATAGGGGTTGTGTGTGATCTATACATGCAAGTGCTGTTTATATGTGTTTGATCTATAGTTCACAGGGAGGAAGGTATGGCTTAGTGAATGAGGGACAAATGACTCGGAATGATTGCAGGGGAGAGGACCTCTCAAAGTCATGGTCAGGGTGAGAAGTGGGGAAGACTGCACTGACTATCACAATTTTCCCCTAATCTGCAGTGAGTGTGGCAATTTTTTTTTTGATGTGGTGAGGGAGTGATTGCATGCTAGGAAGCGTGGAGCAAGGCCCAAGGAAATGCTTTCTGAGGTCCAATTTTTTCAATATTTAAAAAAATGTTTTTGTTACAACAGATTAGCTGTTTTTTTCTTATATTTAATGTATATTATTGTTTCCAGTTATATATTACTGTACTTATTTGCACTTGCACATAAACTTTAACCCCTCTTTACACATAATCTTTAACCCCTTAACAACAAAGGCCGTACATGTACGGGGTTGCAGTGCAACGTGATAACGACAATGCCCGTACATGTACGGGCTGCCATTAAATAGCTGCATCGCCACGATCGGCGGCTTTGCAGCATCCACAGAAGCCTCACAAGTGAAGAAAAGAAAAATGGCCGCCGCCACACCAATCATCAAAGAAAGCGCCCGGCTATAACAGCTTTGGAAGCGATTGGAATCGCTTCCTAAGCATAAACTGTGTTGCTGACATGCCTCGATATCGAGGTATGTAGCAAAACAACCCCCCTACCCCAATAGCCTTGCGATTGCTCCACGATGGCATTAACAATAAAAATTTATGCCTAAATTTATACCTGGAGTATAACGTATGTGAAAATTTTTTTTACTACCATAAAGTTTGACAAAGGCTGATGGTAGCACATGGGGGAGAATGACCAGCTTTGGGGGAAAAATGGTTTTGAAATAGCAAAACGCTACTGGTACTTATTGCCCCATAACGTGCAGAAAAAAGAAAACAAAAAAAACATAAAAACATTGGGTATTTCTATACTCAGGACAAATAGTACAATCTATTTAGCAGGTTTTTACATTAGTTTTTGCAGATGAATAAAAGTATTTTGTGAGAAAAGGTAATTTTTTAACAAAAAAATCACCATATTTTATCATTTTTTATAGTAAATTAGATGGTATGATAAAAATAATGGCATCTAAAGAAAGTCCTGTTTGTCCTGAAAAAAAACAATATATAACATGTGTGGGAGCACGAAATGAGAATTTACTACGACTAAGAAACAGTATTGCCTTTAAGGGGTTAATGAAAGCTAGTTATTTGTTACAAGATTTTTTTCCTTTCTTTTTTTTGGGGATTGGGGGGCGCCAGAGGAGTAGTCCGCACAGGGCGCCAGAACAATTAAGGCCGGCTCTGTAAGGCCCAATATAAACTCGGTGTTATCCTAACCTCAGGGCTAGAGCATTGTGTCCTGGCCTTTGCATTGTTATTTTTTTATTCCTGTCCAAGCCATGTGTCCTGTCTGAGGGCTTCCAAGCCGTGTGCCCTGCCAGAAGGCTTCCAAGCCGTGTGCCCTACCAGAGGGCTCCAAGCCTTGCTCCTATCGTGTGCCCTGCCAGAGGGCTGCCAGCCATGCGCCTGTCGTGTCCCCTGCCAGAGGGTTCCTAGCCATGCTCCTGTCGTGTGCTCTGCCAGAAGGCTTCCAGCCGTGCTCCTACCTCTTGCCTTGCCGGTGTGCTTACAGTTTCCTGCCTGTACCAAGCATTTCAGCCCAAGTTTATTTCCTGCAAGTTCTCAGAACACCTATAGATGGTGCCCAAGAGAACAACTAAGGCTAAAGTGGAGCACAGCCAAGAACTTGATGCATCATCAACCTGCCTACAGCCATGCTCTGAATCTGAAGCAGCCCCTGCATCGAGACTCCTACCTGATCCGAAAACCAGTGTCCTTACAGCAGGTGACTCTATTAAGTGGATAGTTAAAAAATGAGTCGTATAGATAAACCTAATCCAACTCTCCCAAGGTGTTTAATGGTGTTGAGGTCAGGGCTCTGTGTGGGCCAGTCATGTTCTTCCACACCAAACTCAACCAACCATGTCTTTATGGACCTTGCTTTGTACACAGGGGCATAGTTATGATGGAATAGAAAAGGGCCTTTTCTCAAATTGTTTCCACAAAGTTGGAAGCATACAATTGCCTAAAATGTCTTTGTATGCTATAGCATTATCATTACCCTTTACTCAAACTAAGGGGCCTAAACCCTGAAAAACAGCCCCAGACCATTATGCTTCCTCCACCAAACTTTGCAATATTCACTATGCATTCCATTAGGTAGCATTCTCCTGGCATTTGCCAAACCCAGACCCAGAGTCCAGTGGCAGTTCGCCTTCCACCACTCCAGACGACACTTGATATTGTGAATAGTGACCTTCTGCTTGTGTGCAGCTGCTCAGCCATGGAAGACGTTTTTATGAAGCTCCCAATGCACAGTGCTTGTGCTGATGCTGCTTCTAGAGGCAATTTAGAACTGTAGTGAGGACAAATCATTTTTACGCACTATGCTCTTTAGCACCCGGCAGCCCTGCTCTGCGAGTGTGCATGGTCTACTGCTTTGTGGCTGAGCTATTCCTACTACTAAACATTTCCACATTACACTTATAGTGGACTGAGGCAAATCTAGCTGGGCAGAAATTTCATGGACCTGTGCCAAAGGTGATATCCTATGACACTGCCGTGTTTTAAGCCACTGAGCTCCTCAGAACTGCCAATGCTTGTCTATGGAGATGGCATGCATGATTTATACAACTGTGATCAATGGTTGTGGCTGAAACACCTACATTCAATAATTAGGAGGGGTGTGCCAATACTTTTGTCTATATAGTGTGTGTATTCACCTCCTTTTTAAGGGACCAAATGTAATTGGACAATTGACTGAGAAGTTGTTTCATGGCTAGGTATGGGCTGTTCCCCCATTACTTCATTAACAATTAAACAGGTAAAAGGTCTGGAGTTGATTCCTAATGTGAAATTTGCCTTTAGAAGCTGTTGCGGCAAACTTTCAATATTGTTGAAAAAGCTGTCAATTGAGGTAAAACAGGCCATCAGTAGGCTGAACAAAAATCAAACCCATCTATAGATAGCAGAAACATTAGGAGTAGCTTATCAGCAATTTGGTACTGAAAAAAAGGAATGCACTGGTAAGCTCACCTATACCAAAAAGCCTGGGCAATCATGGAAGACAACTGTAGTGGATGATTGCAAAATGATTTCCTTGGTGAAAAAACCCTTTCACAAGATCTAACTATGTCATGAACACTCTCCAAGTTGTAGGTGTATCATTGTTAAAGTCTGCAATTAACACAATACTTCATACAGAGAGTTTACCACAAGATGCAGACCGCTGGTAAGCCTCAAGAATATGAAGACCAGATTAGAAGTAAAAATGTCTGCAAAACTCTGGAGCAATATTATTTGGACAGATGAAACTGAGATCAACCTATATTAGGATGACGGGAGGAGGAGTAAAGAAAAAGGAAGAAATGGCTCATGATCCGAAGCATCTGTGAAACATGGTGTTAGCAATGTAATGGCATGGGTATGTATGGCTGCCAGTGGAACTGGATCACTAATGTTTATTGATTATAAGACTGCTGACAGAAGCAGCAGGATGAATAGGGCTGTCCTATCACTTCAGATTCATCCAAATTCTGCAAAACTGAAAGGACGGCGCTTCACAGTATAGATGGACAGTGACCCAAAATATACTGTGAAACCAACCAAAGAGCTTTTCAGAGGAGATAACTGGAATATTTTTCAATGGCCAAGTCAGTCACCTGCCCTCAACCCAATTGAAAATGCATTTCACTTGCTGAAGACAAAACTGAAGTCAGAATGGCCCATAAACAAGCAGCAACTTCAGACAGCTTCATCAATGGCCTGACAAATCATTGCTAGAGAGGAAATGCAAAACTCAATGATCTCTATAGGTTCCAGACCTCAGACAGCCATTCACTGCACAGTAATTTCAACCAAGTATTAGAATTGCTTGTTTTGTTTATAATAATATGATTTGTCCAATTACCCCTCGGTTGCAACAGCAGCCGCCACAGAGGAGTTCACATGAGTGCAAAATGACTGAGATTGCGGTGATGTCATTTCCCCCGATTGGAGGAAGATGACATCACCTCAAGCCCCACCATATTGACTTGAGGGCAAAATAATGGCGCTCGCCATTATTTTGCACCGCCATTTTGGCAGAAGTTGGCTGCTGGGTTATGTCCGTAGAGATGCGGACGCAGAAGGAAGATGGCAATTAGATAAATGGATAAATTGTTGAAAATTTCCCCATCTCCCAGTTGGAAAACTTTTGCTGCTAAAACACCACATTGAGATAACCTTTCAAGGTAATGCCACAAAGTATCATTTGAAGTATAATGCAACTTTCTGGTTGATTAAGAGTAAGCCAGTGAGTTTGTCAAGTAGGCTAAGGTAACAAAAATATACTGTATGCTGTACACAGGACAACTATGCACATCCGGTATTTAAAATAATTGTTAAATGAAAACTATTCCCTGGCTTGAAATATATCAGCACATGCAAAGGAACAGCAGCAGATTTTTTGATATATAGCAATTTGGAAAGAATAAATATTACCTTGTGATTTGGGAAATGCAAAGAAGCTGTACAGTTATGTCTAAAAAAAACCGGAAAAAATACCATAAAAATCCATTCCAAACTTCAAATGCTTAAATTAATAAATAAGCATTATTATATTACTTTATTTCCTAAGCCTCATTTGAGTCATGGAACCAACTCTTTTACAATAGAATGCTAAAAATGTGTCAGATTTCAGCCAAACTATATGGTTGCATTTCAAATGAACTTTTCTCGAAGCATCCACTTTTTGATCTAATACTATATGGTATCATTCTTTTTGCATCAATCTTTTCATTTTTAACACACAGTATTATTAAAGTTAGCCTAACATTACATGATGACAAGTGCTTTTCCCTCATCTATTCTCTTGTGCTCACTCCATGAGTCATACTCATACTCATACACTTTTCCACTTCATCACACAAAGAAAAATGGCTATTCAAACAGATGTTTTTTTAGGCCTGAACAGATACAAAAGCCAATCATGACTGCTAGTAGTTAAACTAACTGCATGAAATGATGTTTTTTTTAATTCCCATGCTGTTATTTCACAATGGTCATAAAAGGTTTTAACACATATGGCGCTACATACTAGAAAAGTACACAAACGCATTTAACATACTGTAAGTGCTTTAAATGTATTTAAGTCTTATTGTGCACATCAGTATTTTTAATTTATATTATAATTAAATATATAAATATTAATTTATATATTAAAATATTGAGGCTCTTCAAGAGCAGCGTAATACTATCCTGATTGAAACCAGACCAAACTCCTTCCGTTTAGGATTTTGGTCCTAAACGGGTTTCTATATACACTTTTATAAAGTGAGGTCCCAATTACTGCAGTTTTTTTGCAGTATTACTGCACATTTACTGCACATTTACGACACTTTTACGTCATTATATGTGCAGTAATACTGCAGAAAAACTGCAGTATTACTTCAGAAAAAAACTGCAGTAATTTTTCGTAAGGGGTGGTTACAGCGTGAGTAAGAGTGAGAGAGCTTTATTGTAGGACATACACATACAAAGACATGCTTAATAAGCATTACCACATGCCTTCATACAGATATATCCCCACATTAATACATAATACAAAACCTGTATACATCCTAACTGCTATGAACACAGATCACAGCTCCTACCTGCAGAGTAACTCTTTTCCTGTAGAGCCATGCAGCTTTCACTCTTACTAACTGCTGACTCTGCCATCGCCGATGCCCATAATGGAGTCTGTCTTTGTCTCTGCAAATACCACAGCTACAGGAGAGGTGCCCCTGCACCAAGTGGGCCCTCACCTAACGTCACCCAGCACAACAAGTGCTGTAAGCAGTGCTCTGCAGTGCATTAATGTGTTAGCATGAGTGAGTATGTGCGTATGTTAGCATGAATTTGCAAAAATGTTTGTCAGTGCGTATAATTACTGGGGAGGCAAGGGGCTGATGGGGCAATGTGGCTTTACTTAATAACGGGCAAGAAGTTAATGCAGACCATTGCCTTTTGTTTTTGAGTTTTTGTCTAGGTCACTTGATAGGTTTCGCACCTCAAAACACCCTCTGGTGAGGGCCAGGTATGCAATTACCCCGAATCCCAGTCACCAAATGCAGATCTCTTGGAATGGGATGTCCAACAAGGTGTGATTGTCAGGTGTCCACATACTTTTGGTCATGTATTCTACCTTTATGTGCATCCATGGGAACTCTGGGTTTGATTCAGAGTGTCAGCGTGAAGCCCTCTTAACAACTTGTCTCCCACACTATCTCTATTGCTATCTTATCAAGGTCCTTTTAATACATTGTCGAAATATATTAAAAGCCTGGAAGGTAGGCAACAGGTAATCATTCCAATAATAATAATCATTCCAATCATTGTATGTTTTTTTCCTGCAAGAGCAAACATGTAATTTTGTATAGACTGTTAAAACACAGAAACAGCACAAAAAAACAAACAAAAAACACAATTTAAGGTACAATGTTAATGTAACTAAAAATCCCCCATTATATAACTGGCATTTAAATAGTAATCTACTTCTAGGGTGGCAAATCCCAAGTAAAGTACTTTTCCTTGTACTTGTATTATCAGAGATATGAAAACACAGTGATATTAGGCGGAATGATTGTATCAGTGGGTGACATGGACTCCCCACCAGCCTCAACAGATTACGAGGATAAAATAGAATTAGAAAATACTTTTGGTGTCAGTAATTCAGGGAAATAGAGTAGATGATGCTTCATATTGTCATTTTCCTACTGGATACACTGTGGGTGATTTCTTGCAATATTAAAGCTACATTTTAAATTTTTTAAAAAAGCTACCCCTGATTGTTTTTTTACAATTTTAAAATGGTGGATAAACAGCAATGCAAAATAAACTTGTTAAATATTGCACTGATTGTGGTGAAAAAAAACTGTGACAAGGAAAACTCTTGGTTTGAGACACATATGTCCAGTTAAAGGTCTGACTCTCTAAATTTGGAAAAGTGGGCAGACTAGATGCACCAAATGGTTTTTATCTGCCGTCAAATTCTATGTTTCTATTAAGTGACATACGCTTAACATTTTTTTAAAAGTATTGTTTAGTACTCTTCTATAAAAATGTCATTACATTGCCATTTTTTTACCCGGATTACCCTGCCTTTATAAACCTACCCTGCCTTTCAGTCGGGGCCTTTGCATTGAAGTTATAGGACCATTTTGCTCTGGCCCTGTGCCTGATCCTGATTTGTACCTGATCCTGAATTGTTCCTAGCTCCCAGGCCTTCTGCCCTTCCAGTGGGCCTCCTGCCTTCAGCCCTGCCAGTGGGCCTCCTGACGTCAGCCCTGCATTGGGATGCGGGTACTGCGCGACCCGCCCAAAAACTTGCGGGCAGTCTGGCTGGTGCTGCGGGCAGGAGCCAGCGGTCATACACTATACCTGCCGGTCCCGGTAATCCCGCGCAGTCCTGCAAGGCTGCCTTCATGCTGCTCCCTCACAGTGTCTCTTCTCTTGCTCCACCCAGGAACACAGCAGAGTCACGTGATGTGATGTCACTTCCCATGACTCCGCCTTGTTCCTAGGTGAACAAGAGAAGAGATGCTGTGAGGGAGCCACTCGAAGGCAGCCTTGCGGGACTGCGCGGGAAATATGCAGTTCAGGTAGGGAGGTGGGCGTGATTGGCCACATTTGGGCTGGATCGGGAGGGATTGGGCACACATGTTGCGGGAGTGTAACACACACATTGTGGGAGTGGGCTGGATTGGATAAAAAATCAGCGGGAGCGGGATTAAAAAGTAGTCCCGCGCAGGGCTCTACAGTAGGCCTCCTGCCGTCAGCCTGGCCAGTGGGCCTCCTGCCATCATCCCTGCCAGTGGGCCTCCTGCCGTCAGCCCTGCCAGTGGGCCGTTTGCCCTGCCAGTGGGCCTCCTGCCGTGCGCCCTGCCAGTGGGGCTCCTGCCGTGCGTCCCCTGCCAGTGGGCTTCCAGCCACAGAGACGTATTATCAATACTTGTTTGTCCTGGCATCTTCCTTAATACAGACGTTATCATAGTATTCTACCTGTGGTGTCTTTCTTTGCGCCTGTCTGTACCTTCCCTCAGCTATGAGACATCATGGGGTACAGAAGAAAACTCCAAGTATCCCCTGCAATTGGGCTCCTACCCGACCTGCTTACCCAGGTCCTGACATTGAGTCTTTGTTTCAGGGCTAGAATACTTGGCTAGAATACTGGGATTCTATAAACAAATATATATTTCACAGCACTTTCCTCTAATTTATGTAGAGATATACTATTTATGTAAACTTCCAAGTGTTCTAGGTCAGTACCTTTATTATACATTTAATAGTAAATTTGATTTCGTTCTTAGCATGAATTACCTGTTATATTAAATATATAATAAAGACTGTTTCTATGCATGCATTTGGTGGAATTTTTAAGGGGTTGATTTGATCTGTATTGTACAAAGAAATTCATACCGACTACCTGGAAACAGAAGAAAAAAAAATATTATTTACCACTGTACCTTCTCTCATAATGTGATTCCTCTGCCATTTTAGGTGAGTGCGCAAGGTTTATAAAACCACTGTCACGGTGTTGACTTTAATTCTCCCCTGTTATTAAGTTCAGGCTCTCCATGAGCGTGTACACCTGGTACTAGTTCTCCCTCATCTCTTACATGCCCCTAACTGGCTGAAAACACAACCTCAGGCAGGATAATGGGAGGAGCATGTGTAGCAGAAGCATACATGTTCTTAGAGGAGGATGTCAGGAACTGGGTCCATACAGACGACTAATGACCCAGAGCGCCCAAACATGGAGTTCAGGAGTTATTGCGCAGTAGCAGAGTTGGACAGGGCCTGGTGCAGGGTGACTGCACTCTCCAGAGTGATGAGCACCTAGGGTTGTAAAGCCACATACCAGCGCCCTGAAGCTAAGCAGAGTACAGGAGAAACATAGGAAGCAAGGGGGCAGAGCAAGGAGCATAACAGACAAGGCATATGTAAATACAGGACTAGCCTAGGACTATGTGATAATAATTGGAGATTCCGTCACATCATATGGCCATAGTATGCTTAGCCCACCACTACGCCAAAGTACTCCAATATACAGTGGGTCCTAGCACTAAACCCTGCCTACAGAGGTACTAAACAAACCAAACAGGAAATCTATATCAGAGATCAGAGAGACATACCAGAGAGACATACCTGTAGACTGCAGACTAAGACAAACATAACGGGTGCGGCACACCTTATAAAGGAAACAGGGCTGAAGCAAAGAGCAGAACTAGAATCCAGGAATCAGAGGTTCAGGACAGAACATACGGAAATCCAGAAATGGACCACAGCAAGACAGGGAAACAAAAGACATGCAGCTCCGCAGCCTGGATGGGGCCTGATAGAGGAACAAAGAGAAGAGCGAAGGGTTGGGTGCCATTATTGAGTTTAATGGATAAAGGATTCCAAAATGCTCCAGGATGCACAGGTTTAATACAAACGAGTAATTACTACAAGCAGATATGGTGTAGAATATCCCAATAGACACTAAGTTCCATTTTTATTTTGTTGAGTTTTTTTTTTTAACATTACTTTTATTGGGGGGACACTATTGGGTGTTTTTGCCAACATGTATCGATAGATACTTTACTAGTACTTTAATTCCCACCCCTCACAGCATCTCATGAAACCAAAAACTCACATTACACTGTCTGCTTCTCAGAATGATCACTGCCTTTGTTTGTTTAGAGAAGCTGCTGATTGCTCTATGTTTAACATTATATATGTTGCTTTAACCAAAGTCCCAAATGTGCTTTTGAACGAGTGAGACTTTCTCTAGGGGAGGTAAGATGGCTGTTGGTTGGCTCAGGAATAAGTTGGCAGCTTCCCCAGCACTACAGAAAAGTTTTCTCTGCAACCTATAAAAGGGAGACCCTACAGAGTATTTTGAGGCTACTTTGTGTCAAGAACCTCAGGATTAGAACCAGCAACCTTGAGAGATCAACCCATGTTATCATCAGGAAGCTCTGTGGTCATTGGGATTTCTGTACCCTGCCATCCTTATTCAGGTTCCTGACACATTGGTGGCCAATTTCGTCACTGGTGGCCTTTATACCAGTGTTCATTCTAGTTATTGTTGCTGGACAGGTTTTTGGATATTTATCCAGCATGGGCTCTTGCCTCTTCTTTGCTCTTTGGTGCCTAGTTCTGACCTCCTTTTTACCTGGTATTTGCCTTTGGCCTGGACTTGGAAAATCTATTGCCTCATCGATCTGTGGCATGCTGTGGTCCCCTCTGTGGATGATCTTGGCTAGTCAGACCATGACTTCTGCCATCTGCCAGTTCCTTTCTCAGAATCCTGCCAGCAATTGACCTGATGAACCTTGTGGGCAGATGGCGGCCAAGTGCAGAGCTAATGCTGCAGCAGACAGCCATCCGCAACCTGAGGTGTCAGCTTTAAGCAGAAAAGCACAGGCTTCTGAAAAAGCAACCGTCCCTGTCGACAGACTCCATCCTGATCAGGTACCTGCAGTCGTGACAGTGTGGATGGCTCTTGGTTTCCACAGTGTCAACCACATACACATATGTGGTTGGCACAGAAAGTGTTAAAGGAACAGATGAATCATGTATTTGTTGAAAAAAGGCGATGCCACCGTTTGGCCTCATTACCCATTTTACACAGTTTTATTGTTAAAGTTAAAAATATGGATTTCCCTACCTCTACGATACACCACTGATTGCACTACTTCACCACCCCTACCAGAGCCCACCTACCTTGCCCCTTGGGTTTGGGTACTAGGTCACTGACCACTAGTATGGTCAACGGCTCAATATTCGATGTTGTCACATCAGGTTTCGCGTTGCCCAGGTTGTTTTATGTTTCTGTTCTCATGTTTTCATGCACGTAATTTCATGTTTGTTTTTTTTGTCCTATTGTACTCTATATGGTACGCCGTCGCCACATGTTGGTGCCTTTTGGATCTTACAGTCTTATGGCTACCACTCACCTTAAATGTACGTCTCTGAACGTCAGAGGCCTGAATAAACCCCAGCAAAGGTCAAAATTACTCTTGGTCCTCCACTTATATAAAACCCAAATCGCCTTCCTCCAAGAAACCCACTTTATGGCTGTGAAAGAATTCAGGCTAACAAATAGATATTTCCACGCGGCATACTTTTCCAGCTCCGCTACTACCATAACCAAGGGCGTTGCCATTTTACTACACAAAAGCCTTCCCTTTCAACTCCTTGATGTCTGGAGGGACACGGAAGGCAGGAGTCTGATTGTAAAGGGGTATCTGGGTACACATAAGATTACACTCGCCACTGTCTATGCCCCCAATAAGGACCAAATACCTTTTTTAGTACGCTTCCTTTCCAAACTAGCAGATTACCAGGAGGGGGTGATGGTTTTCGGGGGAGTTCTTAATATGGTTATGGAAGTAGAGAGGGCGATCAAATCCCTGCCAAAGGGCAAATGTCCTGGCCCGGATGGCTTTACACGCCCCCCTTCCGATCCCATACCCCTGTGAAGGAGAAGCAACGTCCATTGGAAGTCGTCACGGTTGGGGGCGGGATCTAGAAGGGCGGCTGGTTTAAAAACTGATCAGTGCTCAGTTGTTTTTACAACTAAGCTGTATGCTTACCTGGTGCTGTTACCTTATGATTCATTTTGATTCCTGTTACCGACCTTGGCTTGCTTCCTGACCACGTTGCCCTCTCTGCTCCTGACCCGGATTGCCTGACCACTCTCTGCCTGATACCGGTACCTACCTTGGCTTGCTTCCTGACCACGTTGACCTCTCTGCTCCTGACCTGGATTGCCTGACCACTCTCTGCCTGATACCCGGTACCGACCTTGGCTTGCTTCCTGACCACGTTGCCCTCTCTGCTCCTGACCCGGATTGCCTGTCCACTCTCTGCCTACTACGATCCGTATTCGATGTTCCAGGCAGGAGTTCAACCGCTTCATCCTCGCTCTTTAACATTCGTCAGGGGGAGCGTTCTCTGATGGACTATGCTATTGAATGTCGCACCCTTATGGCTGAGGTGAACTGGACTGGCGAGGCACTGATTGCAGCCTTTTTGAATGGATTATCAGAGACTTTGAAAGATGAGATTGCTGCTCGAGATCTTCCCTCCGACCTGGACTCTGTAATTTCATGTGTGACACAGATTGATCTTTGTCTCCGCGAGCGTCAGGTGCAACGGGACAATCTGAGAGCACGTGAGAGAAGACCTGCTTTGGGTGTGCTGGGTCTGTCCTCTAGCAACACTCTGATGACTGTTCCGATTCGGGTATCCTGGTCTGAGGGGTCCGTTTGCACAGAGGCTTTTTTGGATTCCGGAGCTGCAGAGAACTTTATCGATGCCCGTTTTTGTGAACAGCAGCTTATTCCCACTATGCCTAAAGACATGCCTGTAAGACTTGAGGCCATTGATGGCAGACCACTTCATCCTGCTCAGGTTACCCAGACTACTATACCTGTGACACTCTCCGTAGGCATGCTTCATAACGAGACTTCAGTTTCTGTTATCTGCTCTCCCTCTACTCCAGTCGTTTTGGGTTTTCCGTGGTTGCAGACGCACAATCCCACCATCGATTGGACGACTGGAGAGATCACTTCATGGAGTCGAACCTGTGGGGAGCACTGCACCGAACCCATAAGACTGGCCATGGTGTCTACTACGTCGGAGAGTTTCGCGACAGCCCTTCCCAGTTAATACCTACACTTTGCGGATGTGTTTGACAAGAAGGAGGCTGAGAGGTTGCCTCCGCACAGACCTTACGATTGCCCTATTGATCTCCTCCCGGGTACCATGCCACCCAGAGGCCGAGTCTACCCCTTGTCCGTTCCTGAGACTAAGGCCATGGAGACGTACATCGAGGAGAATCTTAAGCGGGGTTTCATCTATCGGTTGACTTCCCTGGCTGACGCTTGATTTTTCTTTGTCAAGAAAAAGAACGGGAAACTGAGGCCATGTATCGACTACAGGGGTCTGAATAGGATTACAAGACGCAATTCGTATCCTATTCCCCTCATCTCCCAACTCTTCGATAGGTTACGTGGGGCCCAGATCTTTACCAAGTTAGATCTTTGTGGGGCCTATAACTTGGTCTGTATCCGTGCCGGCCATGAATGGAGGACAGCATTCAACACACGGTCTGGACACTACGAGTACCTGGTCATGCCGTTCTGTGCAATGCTCCGGCGGTGTTTCAGGAGTTTATTAACGACTGTCTCCGGGACTTTCTCCAGCAGTTCCTCGTTGTTTATCTGGACGACATCCTGATCTACTCTGCAGACTTGTCCAAACTAGAAAAGTGCGTCTTTGAGACCCGTAAAGTGACTTTCCTGGGGTACGTTATCACTCCTGAGGGGTTCGATATGGATCCATCAAAGGTACTGGCGATCAAGGACTGGCCACGGCCTATGGGTCTGAAGGCTCTTCAAAGTTTCCTTGGTTTTGCCAACTACTACAGACGCTTCATCCGTAATTACTCAAGGATTGTTGCACCGCTAACAGACTTGACCAAGAAAGGGGCCAATGTCTGTGAGTGGTCCTCGGAGGCCGTTTCTGCGTTCACTCTTCTCAAAGAGAAGTTCATGACCCTCTTCTGCCGTTTGTCCTCGAGGTGGATGCTTCTGAATCAGGGGTTGGAGCTATACTCTCCCAACGTGCTTCATACAGCGGACCACTACATCCTTTACATCCAGACACTTCTCCGCAGCCGAGTGGAATTACGATATTGGGAATAAGGAGCTGTTGGCGGTTATTCATGGAATCTGCCAAGTGTCTCAATCCGCGTCAAGCTAGGTGGGCCCTCTTCCTCTCCCGCTTTCCCTTTGTGCTGACATACCGTCCCGGTTCAAAGAACGATAAGGCAGATGCGTTGACCCGCATGCATGTATGACCGGAGGAGGAGAGTAGGGAGCCTCAACCCATCATCCCTTCTACCAAGGTCGTTGCGGCCATTCGATTACGGGGTTATGCTCTACTCCTGGATACAAGCTCCGGACTCCAGGGAAACTGTATGCCCCTCCCAGTTTGCGGGTCCCTATCCTACGCACACTCCATGGTGCCAGAACCTCGGGACATTCTGGAGTGGCGCGCACCAAGGATTTGCTGTCTCTGACTTTTTGGTGGCCTCAATGGGGCAGGGATCTTACGGTTTTCATCCAATCTTGTACCAGGTGCGCAGCTAACAAATCCTCTCGCACTCGGCCTGCTGGACTCCTTCGGCCTCTGCCTTGTCCCTCGGTTCCCTGGACTCATGTCGAGTTGCCTTCATCCAGGGGACATACCGTGAACCTTGTGGTGGTCGATCGGTTCTCTAAGATGGCTCACTTTATTCCGCAACGAAAATTGCCCAGCGCATCCACCTTGGCAGACATTTTTACCCAGGAGATTGTGCGGCTCCACGGAGTGCCTTCTGAAATCATGTCGGACAGAGGGACACAATTCAAAGCAAGATTCTGGCGCGAATTTACGAAATCCTTGGGTATCACCTTAGCCTTCTCCTCGGCTTATCACCCTCAGACGAACGGTCTTGTTGAGAGGGCTAATCAACATCTGGATTGTGACAGAATGACCTGTCATACAGGGGCCCAAGGTACTCAGATATGGCTCCAGCCTGGCTGCCAAACATGCAGGAACTCCATTGTTTAAACTAATCCTATTAACAGGATGGCTACCAGGGGGATATTCAGTAGCTAAATGGGATTAAAGGTTGGGTTGTCTACATGTACCTGTTTATCAATGTTGATTTATGTTAATTAAGTTCTGTGGCTATATCAGTCTATGTTTTATAACAAACTGTTCATTCCTGCTGTACTCAGTTCAAGGTAGTTGTGTCTACTTATTGGGTACACAAAGCTGGGTTCCAAGGTGCGCATGCTGACTGGTGCTGGAAGTGATTCCGGGGACGACAGGAGGATACATGTGGGTGATCTCTGGGAGTTACTACAGCTCTCTTGGTGAACCCGTTACATTGGTGGCAAGCGGCGGGATTGCTTCCTAGTCTGAGGGACACTTTGCACCGGGATCTATCTCCAGGAAGGAGAATGGAAGTCGGCTACACAGAGCTGATCCGGAGGAATTGTACCCGCCTGAAGCTCTGGAGGGAGGTTCTCCACTGGGAAATTAAGTACAAGGGGAAAAGCCTCCCAACCTTTGAGGAAAGGTTTTGGCTCCAGCGGAAGTTGCGGATGCCGTTCTTGGGGAAGCAGCCCAAAGAAGAATGGGTGGCTGAGCTGGAGGTGCTGGTCCAGACAGAGCTGAGGCTGGACGATGGATATCGGGCTCTGCGGTGGTACGCAGCACAGCTGTGTCTGGGGCTGGAAGATAAAGGTCCCACAGAGGGCTATAGCTTCGGTGGCCCGGGATTATTATTGGAATTTATAGAAAAAGATCCCGACTTCGGTAGTGCATCGGAGTGTCGGGGGGAAGACGTCAAGGAGCGAAGGACAGAGGATATCCCATACGTGCCTGCACTGTGGGCTGACCTGGACTATTTGGTCGCACAAGAATGGGAACCGGAACAGGCATATCAAGAGTTGTTCGACCATGTGCAACAGTATGCCCCAGTGACCATGGATTTCATGGATTTTACTGAATGGTCACCTGAGGATGTTGACCCAGGAGGGGTGGATGGGACTGCAGTCTCTGCCCCTGAGTCACAGGGTTACTGGACAGCTAACCCCGATCCGATAGCGGAACTATGTGACTGTACACCACAACCGGATCCAGAGATTGTGGATTTAATTGATTTTACATCTGAGGATGTTGGTCCGGGAGGGCTTGTAATTGACTTCCCTTCTCAGAGAAAGGAAGAAAGTTTTCTGGGTGTACTCAATGGCACTGCGGTCTCCACAAGCACCCACCCAGCAGAAGAGCTGCCATCGGGGCAGAGTGCCGCTGGCATCTGCCTGCTCCTTTCCCTGTTTCCCGAGCCTGACCACAGCAACCTTGTGGGGTCCAGTCAGGCAGCCCCAGAGACTGTGGTAGTTGATGGGACTGCAGTCTCCACACCTGGGTTCTCGGAATGCTGGGCAGTTGGCCCAAATCCCCACTCCCCAGCAGAAGCGCTGGCAACAGGGCAGAGTGATGCTGGTCTCTGCCCACCCCTCCCCCTTGTTCCTGAGTCTGACCATGACCCTCCCGCAGTGCCGGCTCAGACCACCCCAGCCAAAATACTGGCAACAGGAGAGAGGCAAGACGGCCCCTCTCTACCAGCACCGGAGGTGCCCGCAAACCCTAAAGAAGAGCTTTCTCCTGGTCAGAGTGCAGCTGGCCTCTGCCCTCCTTCATCAGACGTCCCTCCAGCAGAGGATGGTACAAAACCAGCACTGGGGGGCATGTATCCCATACAGGTGGATGTGACTGTGGTTGCCACCTGTGGTCCCCAGAATTGCTGGGCAGCTGGCTCGGATCCCCAACCCTGGATTGAAGGGGCCCCCGCCACCCTGTCATCTCCCCAGCGGCTGAGAAGACTCCAGAGAGAAGGTGCAATTGTCAATTCTCTCCAGCGGCAGTTATATTTTTTGGGAGAGGCAGAGGGCAGGCGGGTGAGTACTGATCTTTTGTTACATTGTTTTGGGGAGAACCAATTTGTGGCTGGCAGTGGTGGTCCAGATATACAGACTGACTTCAGAGTCAAACAGTGTGGGGTCTTATCAGATGTCAGTCTCCCCCAGAAAAAGGAGATATGTGATGGAGTGTGTGACGGAACTGTCCATCACTGGGGCCCGTGGAGAGGACTGAAAGCAAGCCTGCTACCCACAGATTATGGACCCTGTCTCCCTGCCCTGGCGAGTGGGACTGTTGTCCTCGTCTGGGACCTGAACTCCCCAGTCTCTAAGTGCACCCCAGGACTCGTTAGTGGGAACGGTGCCTTTTGCCAGCCCCCTGCATTCACAACTCTAAGAGCGATGGAGCTGTGCTCCCCGACTGAACTGGATGCAGACCCGGTCTAGCCCCAGTTCAGTCTTCTTTTTAAAAGGGGAGATATGTGACAGAATGACCTGTCATACAGGGGCCCAAGGTACTCAGAGATGGCTCCAGCCTGGCTGCCAAACAGGCAGCAACTCCATTGTTTAAACTAATCCCATTAACAGGATGGCTACCAGGGGGATATTCAGTAGCTAAATGGGATTAAAGGTTGGGTTGTCTACATGTACCTGTTTATCAATGTTGATTTATGTTAATTAAGTTCTGTGGCTATATCAGTCTATGTTTTATAATAAACTGTTCATTCCTGCTGTACTCAGTTCAAGGTAGTTGTGTCTACTTATTGGGTACACATAGCAGGGTTCCAAGGTGCGCATGCTGGCTGGTGCTGGAAGTGATTCCGGGGACGACAGGAGGATACATGTGGGTGATCTCTGGGAGTTACTACAGCTCTCTTGGTGAACCCGTTACAATGGCCTTCAGGACAACCTATTGAGGTGGATGAGTGCTTCTTACAACTCAATGGCCAGTATAAAGGTAACTGGCATTCTGTCTGAGCCATTTACATGTGGAAATGGCACAAGACAGGGCTGCCCATTATTTTCGATACTCTTTGTCCTATCACTGAAACACTATTAGAACAATGTATATATATGTATATATATATATGTAGATGTATATTGGCTCACCACTTTGAACACAAACAGCAAAAAACCTTGTCCATAATGTTCAATTTCAATAGGTGAGATAGCTAGGGATGATCCTCTTCAGCAACTTAGACCACATATTACAGGACAATTTTATCTCGTTCTAACAACCTCATATCTTGGTCTTTATTATATATGGCTAAATCAAGTGACACCTTACAGGGGGTGACATCACACCAGGCAGGGGAACTCTATTCAAGATCCAAATCCTCCGGGTCGCGGGGTCTTGACACGCCTGGCTCCCCACCCATTTTTTCCTTCAAATGGGAGTGTTTCCCGCTGCCGTCACCAGGACCACCCACCGACGTGAGCGGGAACTCCCCCGACATCAGCGGGACTGCCCATCAACATCAGTGACACTATGGCAGTGACTATGGCCACAATTAGAACAAGCTTCAGAGTACATGCCTTTGTGCACATTGTAATGGATCAATCTTGTGGTGGTTATCTCCATCTGCAAGACACACTAAACAGTATTAACCACCTTGTTGGAAAAA
>VKOC01021608.1:0-29433 GCA_009364415.1 Spea multiplicata
CCCTGGTGTGCCACTCTCCCCCATCATAGAAGCCCCAGCAGAATCATAGAAGCCCCAGCAGAAGTCATTCACCAACATCTATTGATATATTCCCTAAATCATACATACTGGTTAATACAAACTATTTCACTGCCTTATCAGAATTGCAGATTTCCCACGCACTCAAGGCTGCCTTCAGGTTGCTCTCACAGAAGGTCTCTTTTCTTTTCCCGCAGGAACGGAGCAGAGTCATTTGATGAGATGTTAAATCGCGTGACTCCGCTGTGTTCCTGGGCAGAACAAGAGAAGTGACGCTGTGAGGGAGCAGCGAGAAGGCAGCCTTGCGGGACTGCGCGGGATTACCGGGACCCGCAGGTACATTGCCTGACCGCCCGCTCCCGCCCGCAGCCCCAGCAAGACCGCCCGCAAGTTCTTTGGCGGGTCCCGCGGGACCCGCGGGACCCGCCTCCCAATGCAGTCCTCTAGTAGCATCAATATGATGATAATGTGTAACCTTGTATCAGGTCCTATCTGTCATAAGGGATCTGTGCATTTTTAAGGATAATTTAGATTGATGGAACCTAATTGTTGAATTGTTTTTATCCCAATTCGCTGCACAGAGGTTTTCTCTCATTTGCTTAGACAAGGGGTGACTTTTTTTTTTTAAATAGCGTTTATGTACGTTTTGTTGAGCAGCTAGTGCTTGTTACACGATTATGTGCTTTGGAAGTAGGCTTACAAGTCATTGCGGTTTTAAATATATTTTTTTCATAATCTGAATTTTGAATCTCACCCAAGTATAAAAACTATAATTTCTTCTCAATGTAGAACAAGTTAAGAAAATGTAACGGTTGTTGTGTAGGTAAGGACTCTTGTGGAAGGTTCTTGAAACAGTTTTTCAGTTCTATAAAAAGGTTTTTGTATAAAAGACATCTTTATTAAAGCAGAACCTCCATATTAGGGCAGAATTTAAATAGTATTTTTGTTGTTAAAAGCTGAAAAACTTGCCAATATGTGTCTAGCATTTGAAACCAATGATAGTATCACAATCTGTAATGATCAATACAGATTGTGTCATGTGCATAAAAGGATTATGCATTTCATACCTACCTACACAGCTGTACAGATGGTAAAATAATCTTCTCCAATTACTGAGAGACACCGATCACCCTTCTGCTGATTATGTTTCTTCACTGTATATTTACCTTTATTTGACCTAATATCTTTTACACAATATATATATGTATGTTATACATATAACACCAATGCAAAATGGCTGTGGGACTTGAGAGCTGACCACAGCAATCTCTCAGAACAGGAACCATCACAGGAACCATCACAGCTGCAGCATACCTGGTTTTATTCGCTAAATACAGTATTTGCCCGAATATAGGCCGTACCCCCCCACACATTAAGTCTTTAAAGTGGGGGTATGGCCTATATTCAGGGTTTAGCTCAGAAATGCGCAATTCTTTTCACCTGACAGGCAGCAGGGTTATGATATAGATCCCCCGCAGCGCTGCAGGGGACCTGCATCCTACTCTCTGATTCTCTCTTCACAGGCAGCGGAGGTTGTTTTTATGCTTGCATCGCCGCAGCTGGTGAACATCTGCGGCGATGCGAATTAACAATCTCTGTTTCGTATCGCGCAGCTGTCCACCGCTGGCCCCGCTAGACACCCGGGAGTCTGCATTGGTAAGTCTAGAGGGGTGGGGGGCATATCTAGGGGGCAGAGTGGCAGCATATCCCGAGGGGGGCAGAGTGGCAGCATATCTTGGGGCAGAGTGCCAGCGTATCTCGGGGCGTGTTGCAGAGTGAAGCATATCTCAGGGGTGGGCAGAGTGGCAGCATATCTGGGGGAGAGTCTAAATTTTTTTTAAAAAAAACCACCTAACTTTTTAGGGTGCGGCCTATAATCGGGTGCAGCCTATAATCGAGCCAATACAGTATATTATGTTACATTTATCAATATTGCAACTGTTTTTTTTCTGATCACTCTCCAAAGTTATTGGAAAAATCCTGCAACACATAATGAGCTGAATCATTTTAGAACAGCTTTCTGCTCCTTATCGTTCAACCATCTTTTAATTCAAATACCAATACAAGTTCTAAGGTCAAATCACCTTCGTTTAACCCTTTGAGTGTCTAAAGTTTGGAAAAACATTTTCCAACATTTTGAACATTTTCAACAATTTTCAAAAACTGTTTAACCATGATTCCTGGGAAAAGTTTTCAATCTCTACGATGGAAAAGTACACATTCAGTTCAGCTTTTTAATTGGGAGCTGACTTGAGGTGAATTTTGCATTCTGGACTACCTAGAGCAAGAAAGAAAGAAACAAATAATATCCCATGTTTGCTGAACACACACTGTATGTGTGTGATATGTTTGCATCTGAGCTGAATAAAGAACTGCTCTGTGTAACTACTATAAAGTAGTGCTGGCTCCTGCTCTCCGTGTTAAATACTACACACTGAAAACACTACAAAAAAACATAAATGTAAACGTACAAGCACACACACACAGTCTAAAACCATACAATTTCATTTACACACAGCCAGTTTAACAATATACACATACACATTCTCTTTTGATAATCCATGCAGCTCACACACCTCCCACTCCCTCAACCTCTCGTTTACATTTTTAGCTCTAAACTTTTTAGGAGCTACAAATTTATTTGCACTCTCTATTTTGAATAACACTGGGTTTTCTTAGTTGGTCTCAGCCAATTACATGATGTCATAGGCCACAGTGATGTTAGGAATTATGTGTTTTCATATGTATCTTTTTTAACACTGTGTTTTTAAATATACTTTAAAATCAGGGGTTTAATACTGCATGATTGCTTACATGGAAGTGATTGTGTAGCTTTTCTAACAAAAGATGTCCCGTGCTGTTGGAGAAGGTCTTCCCTCCATGCAGGACATGTGTAACCTACATAGCTGGCACTCTAGTAGTTAAAGGTCCGAATCCATGCCCCATTGAAAAAGACCAGGTGGCTTGACTGGAAATAATTTACCAACTCTTGACTTGCAACTCACTGGGCTATTATCAGAACACTTTTATGCCATCAATTGACTGCTTTAGGCAACCAGAAGCAGTGCAAAAAATAAACAATGGAGGGGGTAACGTGCAAAGTATTTTAATATGTATTTTTCATTGGATCACAAAATTTGTTGAGTCATCTCTTCCAATCCTTCTTCCATGTCTAAGAAACATAATAACACACGCAGATATAATAACACACAATACTGTTGATAGGAGAGGCAATACTATTATTGCAAAAAAAAAAACAAAACAGTTAATATAAATTGCTAAGTATCATATAAAAAACATAGCAGATGGATAGTAGTATCTTCTTTACTGGTACAAACTACTACTTTAAGGCTGCACCTTACTGTTCACCATGTTTTAATACATTGTAAAGAACAACTGACAAAAGTTAACTATGGTAAAAAGAACCATGATTCTCACATATATCATTGTGTAAGAGATGTAACAAAGACATCTCTTAAATATAAATAACATAAGTAAGTTATAAGTTAGGTAAATATCTGTACACGCACAGTAACAAATAAGTGTATGATTGTAGTGTTAGCAGAAATCTATGAACTATGTTGCAGTGTTTGTGAAGCAGAACTGACTATACTACTCTAAAGCAAATTTTAATGCAACTGACAAATGACAAAAGGTAGGGTCCACATAGACGTGGGGAAGAGTAAACAACTAATTAAATAGCATTGAAATGGTCCTTACAGGAGTACAAAACCTTGAACAAAAATAAAATAATGAGGTAAAGAAGTGAATAACAAGATGATGGGACTTCAGAAAGTGTTGTTGAATTGTCAACTTAAAAAATAATAACCACAAAAATAGGGAACTAGTCATAACAAAACGAAAAGGATGGACTCTTACCTTAATTGCAAAAACAAACAATGGCTGGACAAAACAAAAAAAAACAGCACTAATGAATTTAGTGCATGACCTAAAAACCACAATCAATTACCTTGTATGCTATTATGCCGAAACATCCACGTGGCTTCATAAAAAATATAATTTATCTTGGTCTGTAAAACTATAATATTCTGGGACATAATCTATCCTATTCCTATAATATGCAGCTAAAATGCATTGTTGAAGTAATGTGGTAGGATCTTCCCCTGTATGATCACACACTTATGTTTGATTAATCTATGTTTCATGTACCGAATTGTTTTCTCATCATAAATAAGCTCATAGGTACATTTCATCAGGTATAAAACAAGTTATATGTGATTTGATCTCATATTATCATATATATTATATACACTAGACACCTCAGGGTATTTCAATTGCTAGTATTTTAACTTTTTCCATGCACTAATTCTACCACCAGTCTTTTTGTGTTTTTTTCACACATATTTTACTTAAGGTGTGAATTTACAGGTCCTGGTATATGTCACTGTCACACAACACACCAATATGTGTTCAGCAACATCTCCCGAGTGCAGTGATGCATTGGTTTGCCTGGGTGGGGGTAAAAGGGCCACATTTGGGGCATGCACATTTTTCAATGTTGAACTTTGACATTTTGTGATCCTATTTGGTACATGTGCATGAGTACACTGTGGTTATAAAGGGATGGTTGGAGCCTGTGCGAATTGTAGCCTCAGTTTCCTGTTCTTAGCCAACAGGAGTGGCACCCGTGTGGTCTTCTGATGCTGTAGCCCATCTGCTTCAAAGTTTGATGTGTTGCACGTTCAGAGATGGTATTCTGCATGTCTTGCTTGTAATGAGTGGTCATCTCGAACCAGTCTGCCCATTCTCTTCTGACCTTTGACATCAACAAGGCATTTTCGTCCACACAACTGCTGCTCACTGGGTATTTTCTTTTTTTCTGAACATTCTCTGTAAACCCCAGAGATGGTTGTGCGTGAAAATCCCAGTTGATCAGCAGTTTCTCAAATACGCAGAGCAGCCCCTCTGGCACCAACAACCATGCCACATTCAAAGTCTTTCTTCCCCATTCTGATGCCCAGTTTGAAATTCAGCAAGTTGTTTGACCACATCTACATGCCTAAATGCATTGAGTTGCAGCCATGTGATTGGCTGATGAGCTATATGTGTTAAGAAGCAATTGAACAAGTGTACCTAATAAAGACTAGCTGGCTCACATGTTTGTGTAAAGTTTTGCTGGGTCATGGAGCGCTTTTGTGTCCAGTTCCGTTTACCGTGACCCGGTAATATTTTATATTGTGTTTTATTGTGTAACCAGCCCAGAGACTGATGTGGCTCTGTAATTCTGTAATCCTGTAATCTTGCTGGGGCTCTTAATCAGCCAGCACAGCCCTGTCTGCCCAGACGGCACCCGCAGTACAGGGGGATAACACAGGTGGGGGAAACCCAGTGTATCCCTTAATCCCCTCACCTGATACATCCCCTGTATACTGATGGGATTTGTGATAGGATGTGGCTGATGGGATTGGGGGTTGGGTTCGGTGCACATTGAATTGAGATTTAAGTTCTGTGTGTTTGTAAATAAAAGAGTTCTCCTTGTTTTGCTACGAATAGTGGTCTGACTGATCGCTGACTGATAGCTGAGTGCTATCCATATGAGGGAAGCTGACTGGTGTTTCTCAGCCCTCAAACAAGGGTACCCAGCCTTGGGTACGGTGACCCTGTAACAGTGGCCAGTGAGTGTATATACATGGGTGGGCTGGCCTGGGGGCAGAGGGGCAATTATCCCCCCCCCCCATGGGCCAGTCCAAAATTATTTACAAAGGGTCTTATTTTATAACCAATTTTAAATTGGATTTGGTGCACACAGTGGGGTAGCCATATGGACCATATGTGATGGCTGTTTAATGTTTTGGGTGTTTTTCTGCCAGAAGTCCTGGGCATTTTGTTAGAGTCCACTATGCTGTGTGTCCTACCAAATAGCAGATATTAAATGAACACCTGACTGCCTCTGCCAGAAAGCTTGAAATGGCCTGTGGTTGGATCTTCCAGCAGGACAATGATCCATAACACGCATCAAAGTCAACACAAAAAATGGTTTACTGACCACAAAATCAATGTCCTACCATTATTATTATTAGTATGTATTATTTCATATAGAGCTATCAAATTCTGTAGTGCTATACAAGGACGGGTCATAACAACTAGTATGTAACATAACAATTTGACTTTCAGAGACAACAGATGAGGAGGGCCCTGCTCAAATAAGCTTACAGGAAACCTGTGGGAAACAGGGGAGGAGGGTGCATCAGTGTCAACCCCAAAATTTGAAGGATCTAGGGTGATTCTGTGTGGAGGAATGGTCTCAGATCCCTTGCCAGGTGTTCTCCAATCTCATGGGGCATTATAGAAAAAGACCCAGAGGTGTTATCTTGGCAAAGAGAGGTAGCACAAGGTATTGACTAAAAGGGTGCCAATAATTGTGACACACATATACTTAGGATTTTTTCTTTTTTTGTATAAACCTGTGTTGTGTTTGACATTGTTTAATATTCATGAGAGCATAGTATTTTTATGTATTTTTTAAAAAATGATTAAGCAATAAAGATATTTTTTAGCACTGTAGGTACTATGGAATACGGGTAGTACTTCTATTGTGATCCCATTCTGTGTTGTATGTGCATATTGGTAATTATAGCAGCCCTCCAAAATTTTAATTTATATGAATATATTGTGTGTATTTAATAGTTTTAACCAGACATCAAGTAAGCAGCCTTCCTACCACACAAGTGCCTCATTAACGGTGTCCAGAGTTTTAAAGAGTGTCAGTGGGTTAAAAGGCAGTGCTGTCAAACTAATTTAGCTCTGTGCAAAGCAACACAAACATATTAGGATTAGATATAACTCACCAAAAGTGGGGTACATTGGTGTAGTGGGGGTTATAGTTTGGTATATATTTATTATTATTAGCAAACTAACTAACTAAAAGGATAGATTTCTTGCTTTTATTTCCTTTGATTTGGCTACTTGCCCCCAGCTATGCACATCTGCCCCCACGGCTTGCTACTCTGCCCCGTGGGGGCAGATGTGCATAGCTGCCTTATACCCCCTATTTGTCACTCTGCCCCCTGATTTGCCTTAAACTCCCTATAGGCCCCCAACTTGCCCCCTGTGCTTCAGACTCCCTGGTGTCAGCTGGTGGATGTCTGCCCCTTCCACCAAGGCTTCTATGACTGTGCACCAGAATTTTGTGTCACACCAGTGCTCCGTCATAGAAGCCCCAGCAGAAGTGTCGGGTAGCTGCAGAGGTTGTCTGCGCACATCGCACAGACGTTCACCGGCTGCCAAAGAGGAGGATCCTGGTTCCCTGCAGTGCTGCAGGAGATCTGGATCCTAGTCTTACAGCCAGACCTCTACTTGAGGTCCGATTATAAGACAACCTTGAATGTACTATGCAAAATATTTGCATCTTTTTGTTTAAGATAATGTGTATTGTGCCCTGTGATAGCTTAAAAAAAGCTTTTTTCTTTAATCAGCAAGTATGCCGCAAAAACGTAAGTGTAAAAGGATTGTGTTGGAAAGAAAAATTACATTAATTTGTATGATATAAATTACGGAACCTGAGCCAAGACACAATTAATGTAGTATTTTATGTGTATACAATTTTATAGCAAGGCAATGAGTTTTGTAGAAATTACACTTTAGTTCAGCAAAATATAATTGTTTATTTTTATGTTTTAATTTGTCTTTAGATTTCCTTGTTATGTACATATTAATTTCAAATACAGGCCTTTACACTAGATAAGTCCTTTGGTTTAACAACATATTGACTTGAATTATAAAAGCGATAACACTTTATATGCATAAAATAACAATTTTAAATTAATTACCTTGAATTATATATATATATATATATATATATATATATATATATATATATATATAATATTTATTATATTGTTAAAACACTAGAACCCTTGATAAATGTAGTGTAATAGGTATTATTTCTCAAAGTATTTCAAGTAGGTGAAATTTTCATATTAATGTCATTTAATATATATGTTTTTTATGGTAGTCATAGAAAATGGGTTTACATGTGCAGCAATGCTGGCAGCACTCATATGTCTATTTTCCTCTGGATATGAAGCTGAGCACATGCACTCAACTTCTTTGGCCGACCATGGGGAGGCCGCGTCGCATCTGACAACTCGTCCTCCACTCACAGCACGCCATCTACTAGACGCGTGCACCCCCTCACACAACTTTAGTGACGTCATGCACATAGGCACAGGCAGCGTGTTTATGGGACAAATATGGCAAGTCAATTATGGACTCATGCTGGGCTGTTTGGGACACAGATGGCAAGTCCTATGTGTGTAATTTGGGTGCTGGTCAGGTTCTAAGTTGCCAATGTATCTGCCAGGGCTGGCTTTGGGGTGTGTAACCTGTGATCTGTGCCTGTAACTTTTTTATCTATACCTTTAATTGCTGAGTTTTTATGTGAATTCCAATTGATCTATACCTGCAAAGCTGGGTTTGTGTGTTACTCTGTTGATCCATATCTGGTATGCTATGTTTCCATATATTATTTATGTATACCTGCAAATACAGGGTTTGTATGTCTTATTCAGTTGATTAACCCCTTCAATCCCCAATAGACGTACCGGGACATCCAAAAAATGCCTATTAAGAAACCCCTATGCAGCAGGTATGTGTGTTTGGCTGTGTGTATGTGACTGCGTTTGTCTGTTTGTGTGACTGTGTGAGGAGTTAATTCTCTGAATCTACTCATGTCTTGTAATAGAGGGGTTAAAACTCTGAATCTGCTCATGTCTGTAATTATGTAAACTCTATGTGAGATATATATATATATATAAATGTATTTATGTGCATTTGATGGTGTATATATATATGTGATGATCAGTGTATGATATATAATATACACCTGTGTGTGTAAACTCATAGTGTGTCCCTGAATGGGTTAAATAAAATGTGATCACCCTACCACAGTAAGAAAGGTGAGAGAGGAGCAGCAGTAGTAATAAGGCACTGGGCCTGGGCAAGTAGGCATTGGTAAATGATAGGCACATGCAGCCCCTTGGAGCAGGACTCAATTTCCCAAATATTACACAAATAAAAATAATTGATTGGCAAGAGTAAGGATGGCAAAAGAGCAGCAGCAGTTGTAGGGCACTGGGCCTGGGAAGTCAGCCACCGGCAGATGCACATGCAGCCTCTTGGAGCAGGACTGAATTTCCCCAATATTATATATTATACATAATACAGTGCCTGATATTGCCACACTATTTATTTCACAATAAATAATAATATTTGATATAATAGGAAGATACAATATAACTTGTCCAGAAACTAGAGGACTTGTAGCGTAAATGGACAACTAAAACTACTCAGGAACAGATGTTAAATTTTAAACAACTGAAAGATCAAGCCCAGAAGAATAATAGATGACAAGATAAGAATTAAAAGGCTTGGCAACTGTAATAGGCAACTGTCCTAAGCAGGTAAACTCTACTCAGGAGCAGAACACTATTTAATAAACAACTAAAACTGTGTTTTTGCCTTGACTGAAAACTTAAGGTTTTGCTCTGAACTACATTGGGAAAAAGGTCTGATGCAGTCCTTGTAAGTGGTATCTATAAATGATATACATATACTACAGCTTCTCCAATTCACCCACTCCAGTTACTTTTCTGCACTAAAATAAACTATTATTACTTTATTAACTTTAAGTGATGTATATGAGCAATGGGAATCAATCTCAGGGTCTGCTAAGCTAACTGTGACAAAACCCTAACTCTCCTCAGTCTGTAACTGCTGCTACTGACAAATGAAAATGGCTTCAGCTCACTTATACAGTACATCACTTGCTTTCCCATCCCCTTCTAACTGCTTATTGGGCAGAGTGGGAAAAAGTAAGCAAAAACACTCACAGGTTGTTGGACCCATCAATCACAGCCATAACTATCAACAAGATCACCTCTCTTTTCTTTGGCTACTTCTACCTATCAGCGATTCATATGTACCCTCCTATACACAGTATCTTCCCACTGTACCTCATCAAGGAGTTCCAAAACAGTCTTGTAATGGTGCCAAAGTGGCTTGTAATAATGGCAGCTACACATAGCAACGAATAGACGAATCCTAACACTTGGGACTTGAGGTACCAAAAACCCCTGGGATTGAAGGGGTTAATATAGTTAAGTGTATGATTAAACAATTATACTAAACAGTTGCCATGATCATGATTTTAATATGTACGTTGAAACACATTCATTAATTCAAACAGCAATAGTCGTGAATGAGGAATTAAAGTGGGCGAGAAACAGCCAAACTCACTAAAAAGATGATGCCAAAATCCATAAACCATGGCAAGACTGAACACGGCAACAAGACACAAGGTAGTTATACGGCATCATCAAGGAATCTTTCAGGCGGAAATTTTCAAATGTTCTCTCCAAACTCTTTTGAAGAAGCATCATGAAACTTCATGAAATATTGATGACTGTAGATGACGGTACAAATATGAATGTTTGCAGGCAACAGTGAAACATGATGGAGGTTTCTTGCAAGTTTGGAGCTGCATTTCTTCAAATTAATGTGAGGATTTGGTTAAAATTAATTCTCTCCTCAATGATAAGTATAGGCATTTACTTATCCATCATGGAATGCCACCAGGAAGACATCTGATTGGCCCCAAATTTATAATGCAACAGGGCAATGACCAGTCAAAGTTAAGAACTATCTTTAGCATAAAGAGAAATAATGAGTCCTGGAGGTGATGGTATGGTCTTCACAGCCTGATCTCAACACCACTGAGTCTGTCTGGGATTACAGACCAAGTGGTGCAATACAGCATTGAAGCAGTGTATTCTGTTCTTCCTTTTCCGTTAGACTTAGCATGCACAGTAAGCTGAAGTTGCCATTTGAGGTTGTATGATTCAGTACTCAGAAGCCATACAGAATTAATTTCTCATGTGGCGAAGCTTATAGAGTTTGTGAAGTCCTTCTGAAACAATTCCACTTGGAGAAATTCAAGAATTCTATTTTTTATTGTACAACCCTGTGATAATGACAATGGTGAAAAAGAAGTATTGGTGGGAATTCAAGTCAAAATACATAAAAAGACACACAATTCATTTCAGAAAATATTCTTGAAATGGAAAGCATTGACAAAATAATACACCAATCAGCCATAACATTATGACCACTGACAGATGAAAGTGAATAACAATGATAATCTTGTTATCATGGCACCTGTCAGTGGGTGGAATATATTAAGCAGCAAGTGCCCACTTTGCCCTCAAAGTTGATGTGTTGGAAGCAGGAGCATCTCCAAAACTGCAGCTCTTGTGGGGTGTTCCCTGGTCTGCATTGGACAGTATAAGAAAACCGTTGAACTCAAATTGCTGAAAAAGTTCATGCTGGCTCTGATTAAAAAAAAAGTGTGCATCGCCGCATTCCAGTCCAGTGATGCATTGCCGCAAACCAGTCATGGTGCCCATGCTGACCCCTTTCCTCTGCCGAAAGCTCCTACAAAGGGCACATAAGCATAAGAACTGGACCACGGAGCAATGGAAAAAGGTGGCCTGATCTGATGTATCCCATTTTCTTTTACATCACGTGGAAGGCCGAGTGCGTTTGCACCGCTTACCTGGCATTGTGATCTTGATTTAATGATATTCAAGACTGGGTTATCATGGGAGGGCATATGCTATGGTAATGATACCATATTGAAATATGATAAAACTGTCTTCTGTTTTCAAAGTCTTATTGCACTTTGCAAGATATGTTGGTCTATTCTAGACTAAAATAAATTACTATAATATTATTGAATATCTCAAAGATGTATACTTTTACTGCATTTGTGATGCTATATGATTTGGATAGAAATTAACAGTGAGAACTACACTATGTTTAGTGTTACAGATGTCTTTCAGAAGGACACCAGGGTCATTTAAAGAGCGTTTCATAGTAAAAATGAGTAACTGCTAATTTCAACAAGGTTAAAATTGCTTTAGTTTGACATTTGGTAAAGATTGATGCTTATAGTCTAATTGGATGTGTTAGGTTTTGCATTTATTCACATTTTTGCCTTTCATATGCACTGTACAATCTGCCTGCTCTGGCATGGCATAACCCTGCCAGACAAAAGATGGATTACATGCAAAATATGGGCCTAATATACTAATTGCAGCCTCAAGGCCCTACCGCTGATTGATTTATGTGGTATTAACTACTACTAAATGTGACTATATGCACACATCTGTGCAGGATTAGCCAACTACAGTACAAAAGCAAGAAAGGAAAAAAAAAAGGTTAGCGAATGTTTGCCATGCTATGCTATGCGGTAATAAAATTAACACTGATGTGTTTAAGGAAAAAGGAAAATACACATGGAAGATGAGAAAGGTATTACTCAACTTACTTAAACATACTCAGTAGGATGACCATATTTTATTATTGTGATTCAGGGACAGGGGTATGTCTTCAACAGGTTGTCAGTCCTTAGTATGTGGTAGTCTGGTTCATTTGGATACGTACAAATTGCAAATTTAATGAAATGTTCATATTTCGTCAATTCGTATGAATCTCTGAAAACAAGATAAAACACCAAACGTAACGAATGAAACAAAGCAAAATAAAAGTTTATTTCCAAATAGAAAAAGCCCCCAGATTTTCATCCAAAACGAATGGGCAAAAAGCAGAATTTCTTGCCCAAAAAGGAATGGGCCAAAAACGAACCAAGAAATTCAAATTTCTGAATCATATTTGGACAAGTCTAGTATGTGTGGCTTCAGCCAGGGCATGCCCATCAAGCCTTGCTTACATAAATACATACACTGTCCCGTACAGGTAAGTACAACATTGATCACAAGATACATTTTGATATGTTCTTCTTACTTGAATTGGACTCAGCGGCAGGGAGCAGAGGAGAAAGAGGGGTGCCGAGCAGTTGCTCTTGAAAAAGTTTTCAGCAACCGTTCAGCAACCCTCTCCACTCCCTGCTGCCACCCCCTCAGCGCTGCCCTGTCTGCGGTGGTTGGAGGGTGAGGCCTTCGTTTTGGTTTCGGTGCCACATCCAGGTGCTCAGTAGTGAAGCCACACATGCCGTATCAGAGCAGCGAAACAGGGGTCTTGCACTCCTACCACAAGACTTTAGCAAGGCAAGTGAATTAAAAAGGGGGGTAGCAACCTCGGTGCTGGGGCAAGTCCCCTGAGCATAGTTTGGTCCATAGCAAGTCTTCTGGATGTAATCTGGGTGCTGTGGAAAGTCCTATGAGTGAAATCTGGGTTCTGTGCTGTGGATGAAATCTTGGTTCTGGGGTAAGTCCAACATTTGCAATCTGGGTGTTGGGGCAAGTCCTGCATATTCAATATGGGTGCCAGAGCTGAATTTCTGAAGGGCCAACCTTTCATAGTTTCTTCTATCTGTTTATTTTTATATATTTAAACTGACCCTTAATATTGTATAATTATTGAACACATTTTACCTACAGCAACTTGTTGTAAAAACTAGGAAAACTTGAACCAATGGCCCAGCACATAAAAAAGTGATATTAATACACTGATATGATATTGGGAGTTATGTTGTACCACTGTCAGTGTCTGCCTTAGTATACAGTGATGGCAGATGTATCACCATCATTATCTGGCACAGTAGATAGTGATTGAAGGTATGCTATACAACTGCCTGTGTCTATCTTGATATGATATGAGATACACTGTATACCCTCAGTGCCTGGATCACTATATAATGATAGGAGTTTTACTGTTGCGGTGATTTAAGTTGTGAAATACCACTGTTTTTTTCTGCAGTTCTAATATCATGAATTTCCGTGTTATCTATTTATCTACTTTCCTCAAAATAACCTTGGTAAAGATATAATGGGGAGGGGCGCACAATTTTCTGTTCAACAAATCAACAATTACAGGTTTTCCGTAGTTCACTTTTATTTTGAGCCTCCAGGTGCACTTCATTGGTTGATGGCAGAGGAGGCCCCTGCCGACGACCAATAAAGTTGCTCATACGGACCTTTTAAATACTCGTGCCAAAGCTGCATAGTGCATACCGCGTTAACCCTGTATTAACCCCTTCTACAAAAACGAAGAAAAGAAAATGAACACAAAGAACATACACGAATATTCTTTGAACTGAACACAGGAACGGGCAAATATTCATGGAATACGAAGATTTTCCCCACAAAAATGAACATGAAAGAGTTGGCCTACTACTTAGGCTCTCTTGGGATTCAGGCCCAGACACAACTGCAGCCTGTGTGATATCTGTAGTTAATGTTACTGCCATGCAGAAAGCTTTTTTTTTTTTACAATAAGCTAATATACCTCTACATAATTATATTCCTAAGGCTTATCTCAAGCTTATCTCAACATTAGAACACCAGAACATAAACAAGCTGGGTTCAGACAAAACCACAGTGAAATGAAACTGTTTTTTTCCTTTTTCTTATTACTTGGCAACGACCAAGACCACATATACATCTGTTCCTCTACACAAAAATTATGTTGAGTCGTTTAGACAATTGGATTTTCCCTATAGCGTTGACTAGGAATGATTGCTGTTGACCTCACTTACTTACAGAAGTTGTTTTTCTTGCATAGTTACCACTTCTGCAATATAATGAAATAGATTTCGGTTGCTTAAAAGTGATACAGAATACAATTTCTCAAAATAGAATGGCTGGCCTATACTGCAGTAGAATCTAATGCCCACCTAAGCCACAGGTAAAACAGGCATGGGGCATGTGGCACACATACTTAAAATGCAGATAACCAAAAAATGTTTCAATTTCTTATTTTTTTTAATTAAAAAAAATTTGCATTTTACACTAATTACTATTTTGTCAAGAAAACATAAAGAAGCCAGAAATTAAGCATTATTTTGCCTAATACTGCATTAAAACTGTTAGATACGGTGAAATATGATTTACATTTGTAACCAGCAACAAAGCAGGGCACAAATGGGATGCATCTGCCCTCATTATCTACAAATAGAGAATTTCCATTTGACATTAACGGACATACAAAAATACAGAGGATGAAAGTAAACAGACGTGCGGAATTATACATCTGAACAGAAAATGACAGAGCAGCTCTGTAAAACAAGATAAGTGTGGGGCAATGACAGAACAAACATACAAAGTAAGAATAGATATAAGGTCAACTGTACATTTCTGCATGTTTTGCATAACATACAAATAAGAATAAAGATTGCATAGTCCAAAAAGAATATTTTGCACTAATCAAAATGCTGAACATAAAATCCAAGTAACATGTATTGCTAACATTATTTAAAACCAAATATATTTAGATGTGGTATTTAGGAAATGAAGCAAAATATTCTTATATTTGAATGTTTATTTGTGATTATCAGGTTATGATACACAGAATGTGTCATCTATTCATTACAATTATGCCCTATGCCATATAAAGTATTACAGTATATCTAGTTGGATGCAGGAACACAATTGTGCATGTGGTAGAGGGTCTTGGGTTAGCTAAAGAACATACACTTGTCTACCTTTCCACTTTTCTCAGTAGAACTTATATTCAGACATTATGGAACCCTGCGCCTCATCAGCCAGACATACACAAGTGTTCTCAAATGCCTCTAGATTTATAGGTAAACAAGAAAAAAAGGAAATGTAAATTGAAAACATGAAGATGACTGTAGACTGCTAAAGCTGAGGAGAGTTATGGTGTCACAGAATATTAAACATAAGATAATGAATCAGTAAAACCATTGCCATAATTAACATGCTATTTTCATTTTAAGATCTTTACCTACTTTTTTCTCTTTGTTTCTTTACCTTCTTCGTTACTCAATGCTGGTTTGAGCACATTGTCTCGCTCAACTCAAGCTTGTGACAAGAGGATAGGTACAAGCTTGAGCCGAGCTGTCTTAAGCAAAACTCCCTGTATAGTTTTGGCCCGTGGGAACATCCATACAGGTACTTACAAAATGTTTAATTCTGTTGTGGGCACATCCAACTCAGTCTGCATGGGATCCGAGGTACAGTGACCAGTTAGCAAAACTTTAATCTCCTATTTCTCATTAATTTCTTCATCGGCCTACATCAAAAGATAGGATAGGGGGGGAGAACAAATGATAGGATAAGGACATGGCAAGGGATCAGTGATATCTCCTCATATGCTCAGTTCTATAGAGTCTTTAAAAGATCAAAACTGACCAGAAGAGTCGAGTGGTAGTAGTAAACCTACCTATCAGTCCCTGTGCTGTGAACGAGAGTTACATTTTGCACATAATAAATAAATGCAATTATTATGTTTATATATTTGTTGCCAACTTTATTAGGGTGAGAAGCGCAGACGGTATTTGTTTTTTGTATACAATTAAAAATACCTGCCTATCACTAAGTCCAGGTAGGGAAGGGAGAATATTCATACAATGCATCCTTTGGGTGCTAGGATGGTGGACAGTGAAAATCACAGCCCACTCTCTTGGCACTGAAATGTTTTACTAGTTAAACAGATGCCCTAAAGTACTCATCTTCAGCCAATCAAAAGGGGCCACCCCATTATTAATGATGAAGGATATAATGCATGCTGGCCCATGACAGTATATAAATAAGCTGCTCTGAAACAGCGGATGTTTTTCAATATATTGTACAAATAACTATTAATAAAACAGAAACGTGAACAGCATTGTTCTCCTCATTTTTATTGTAAGTTTGTATTCTCTTTTTAAAATTGCTACAGTTCTGCTGCCATTCTATAATATATCTAAAATGTAGAATAAATATGTATATATATATAATAAAAACTTGTTTATAAAATAAAAATATAAAAGCGATCTGTTTTATTGGGTTGCATTCAAAAACATCATTATTCATGTCAATACGTTGAATAGATGTATGTAGACCAGCACTACTATGTACATCCACTAACTAGTACATCCAAGTGCATCCAATATAAAATACCTAGCAGAGGAGGATAATTTAAGGTGCTAGACATAATATATCCTAGAAAAACTCATCTAAATCTATTTATATCCAAGGGCAATGGTCAATAGGGCTTCTATATTCTGCATTCTGTTTCTCAGCGATACAGATACCCCATAATTCCGCAAAGACTGCTAATTAAAAAGGGAATTTAGTTTGCTTGCCTAATAGTGCCATTTTTATGAACCTCCATATTTAGCCTACTAAAATATCCCTATTGATAAGATGAATAGAATCAGCTATGAAAAAGGCAATGAACTTTGAATGGGAACATTTATTGGCAAACCCACTGCCATCTCTGAGAATTGACAAGAACATTAATCTTTATTTGGCTACAGGCAACACAAATAAAATATAATGTTTTTGAGTAAACCTATTCTTTTATTCTTGTCAAAAGAACAATGCGGGCAAAGTTATTACCTAGCTCTGGTTAATAAAGATACAGTGTTGTAATTGTGTTCTTTTTTTGTGACTAATTTGCAATTATTTTGAAAACTTCTTGCAATGCATTTATTTGAGATTTATTTCCTCCGTGTGTCTGACCACAGTTCTGTAATGGTACAATAAGACTGACATGCATATGAATTCTGCAAATTGCCCCACTGACATTTTCAATTTCCCTTTATTTAGCATAAATATAATTGTTTTTTTCCAAAAAATATCCTTCTGTTACTTAAGCCTGTCTTATTACATAATAAAGAAGGCAGGAATATGGCATGTTGCAATCACATCACTACTCAAATTCCAGTTATTCATCTTCAGAAATGCTAATACTCAGGTGGTATAATGGAAATGAATCTATTTTTTAAGCCATATAAGTGAGGTTACATGCCTAACAAGACACAACTATTTGAACCTATTTTCTGTTTCAATAGAAACACATGAGCATCTAAGCAAAGCTGTCATTAACACAATCATCAGATGTTGGGCCCTCATAAGTGGACCATACAAAAATATAAAGTTTTACATAAAATTAAGATTGCATGTTAAAATCATACTCACAGGAATTGTAATTCAACTGCCTGGGCACAAATCCAGATGGATAATTGCATTGTGGTAAAATCGTGGCCACTCACACAGTGTGCGAGCAGCTCTTACGAACAGATCCAAGCAAGCAATGTTAGGGTATAGGGTGAGGGCTGTGGTGTAAAGTAGAGCCCTGCGCGGGACTGTTTTTTAATCCCATTCCTGCTGATTTTTTGCCCAATCCCGCCCGCTCCCGCCACAAATCATGCCCACCTCCATACCTGAACTGCACATTTCCTGCAAGGTCACACAAGGCTGCCATCGAGTTGCTCCCTCACAGCATTCTCTTGCTCCGTCCAGGAACAAGGCAGAGTCACGGGAAGTGACGTCACATCACGTGACTCCGTTTTGTTCCTGGGCGGAGCAAGAGAGAAAACACTGTAAGGGAGCAGCGCAAAGGCAGCCTTGCGGGACTGCGCGGGATTACCGGGACCCGCAGGTACAGTGCCTGACCGCCCGCTCCTGCCCGCAATACCAGCAAGACCGCCCACACCCGCAGTCCTCTGGTATGAAGTGTGGTGTAAGCGGTGTGAAGTGAGGTGTGATGTGAGAAGTGTGGTGTAAGAGGTATGTTTGATGGAGTGAAGTGTGATGAAGTGAGTATGTTTTACTTTAAGAGTGGGTGTGAATGTGTGTGTACATGGGAGTGTGTTTACTGTTAATGTGTGCATTAGCATGTGTGTGAATGACTACATAAGTGTTTGTTAGTGCCAGTGTGTGTGCTAGTGTGTATGTTACGTGACCTCATGGTATGAAATAGTGGCCCTTTAGAATAGTTAGCTTGTATATTTCGTGGTTTAAAACATCTGTATGTCCATGTATAAATATAGTTTGTATAAATATAGTCATCTTAATACTTCAAACTTATCACTGAATTGCCTAGCGGAAGTTTTTTGATGTCAATTAAACACTTTTAGTGGTCATTGGGTTTTAGTCAGGTCAAATTACACTTTGAATTACAAATTATCAAACAACACTAACACCAATAAAGGTTTAGCTGGGTTATTAAATCAACCTCGGGCTTTTACAATTATAATTATTTATATTATATTATTAATATATGCCACAATATGTCTAGTCTCTACATAATAAGAATGCACAAAAAATGCCCACGAATATGTATCACAGCTATAGAGGCATTTAGACTGAGGAATTCTAGATATTGGCATTTGTAAGGAGAGGATGGATGTACACATCTTTCATTGTGTCCTCCCCTTGCTGTAGAATCACATATACAGGCTTTATGTTTGTAGTCAAATAACTCTCTATACCTGTATATGATTTCTGTGTATTGTGGGGATACTTTTATATCCAACATTATTTATGTTAACACCTATTCATAGGCTGTCTGTTAGGTGATCCATTCTATGCATTTTATTTTCCTACTGGAATAGCTTTTTGAAGGTTCCATAGCAGTGTGACCATATATCGCAATGATATATTTGAATTTATTTTGCTGACAGTTCCTATATCATATTAACATTTATGTGTGTTTCTCAGTTGATCTATTGATGGATTTTTTCGCTTTAAAAGCTGAAAGTACCTTATAATTTCACAACATCCTAGGAAAGAATAAAGTGTAGCTGCTTTGTGTGCCTTTAACCATTTAGCTGGGGTTTCATATTACCCATACATAACAGATATGGTTCTTGTGTGGTTTAAGGGAATATCATTTTGTGTTCTTTTTCATTCATATCTACCTAACTAAAGCGAGAGAAAATGCCGTCAATGGCTTGTCCCATTGCTAACAAATTATGTTGTAAATGAAATGGTCACATTTATAACTCATAGCATAACTAAATTGCTTTATCAAATCCCCTTAAAACCTGGAGTTTTATCATTATAATATGGTCAGTTATTTGGGGGAAATTTAGGTAAAAATTAAGGGAAGCAGAGATTGGTAGCAATACACTAACAAACTAGCATACCTACAATCAATAAGCAGCTTAATGAAAATGAAACTCCGACATAATATGGAGGAATAATTATGCAGATCATGAGCTCTGAAAGTTAACATTATATATATATATATAATATATATACAACTCCACTGGCCTCTTTATTAGGTACACCACTTTATTAGGACCCCCTTTTGCCTGCAGAACGGCCTTTATTCTTAGTAGCATACATTCTACAAGGTGCTGGAAACATTTCTCAGAGATTTTGGTCCATATGGACATGATGGCATTACGCAGTTGCTGCAGATTTGTTAGCTGCACATCCATGATACGAATCTCCCATTCTAACACATCTCATAGGTGCTCTATTGGATTGAGATCTGGTGACTGTGGAGGCCATTGGAGTACTGTGAACTCATTGTCATGTTTAAGGAACCAGTTTGAGATAATGTGAGCTTTGTGGCATGGTGCATTATCCTGATGGAAGTAGCCATCAGAAGATGGGTACATTGTTGATATAATGGGATGGACATGGTCAGCAACAATACTCAGGTTGGCTGTCGCCTTTAAACAATGCTCAATTGGTACTAAGGGGCCCAAAGTGTGCAAAGAAAATGTCCCCCACACCATCACACCACCAGCAGCCTGAACCGTTGATACATGGCAGAACGGATCCATGCTTTCATGTTGTTTACGCCAAAGTCCGACACTACCATCTGCAATGTTCTTCCAGTCTTCCATTGTCCAATTTTGATGAGCCTGTGCAAATTCTAGCCTCGGTTTCCTGTTGTTAACTGTCAGGAGTGGCACCTGGAGTGGTCTTCTGCTGCTGTAGCCCATCTGCTTCAATTTTCAACGTGTTGTGCGTTCAGAGATGGTATTCTGCATACATTGGTTGTAATGCCTTTCTGTCATGTCAAACCAGTCTGTCCATTCTTCTCTGACCTCTGACATCAACAAGGCATTTTTGTCCACACAACTGCTGCTCACTGGGTACTTTTTCTTTTTCGGACCATTTTCGGTAAATTCTAGAGATGTTGTGCATGAAAATCCCAGTAGATCAGCAGTTTCTGAAATGCTCACCAACAACCATGCCACGTTCAAAGTCACTTAAATCCCCTTTCTTTCCTATTCTGATGCTCGGTTTGACCTTCAGCAAGTTGTCTTGGCCACGTCTACATGCATTGAGTTGCTGCCATGTGGCTGATTAGCTATTTGTGTTAACAAGCAATTGAGCAGGTGTACCTAACAAGTACATCTATCTATCTATATACAGTATATATTTACAGAAATGTAAAAAGTAGTATTTAGAAAAAGTTATAGAGACATTTTTAATTTAATTGCTAATTTCCTTTCCTCAACCTAATTTTGGAAATTGAATGTCCTTTATAAGTCATATAGAACTAGTAGTTAGTGTAGATTTTAAGGGCTACCTTTTTAAGGGCTTTTGTAGCTTTTAATTGTTCAGACAATATATATTGTCTGAACAGTGTTAAAAAAAATATGCAATGAGTGTGGTTTTCTTTAACCCAACTAGTGACTAGTGACTCTTATGGGACCTAATCTTTATATTAAGAAACTCGGACTCGCTATGAATTGAAAAATGTTATCTTGAGACAGCAGGAGCTGATGGAATCCTGATGAAAGATGACTAGCCGTAACTGAAAGGTATTGCTGAGTACAACGAGCCATACACAGAACAGGATGGGAGGAAAAGTCTAAAACTTGAGAGATGAAAGTCTTAGTACGGCGGGAGACTCAGGACGGGAATAAAAATGACTCCTTCCGTAGAGAAAGAAATCGCATCAGCATCAAACGCTCTGACGTCTGAGACGCGTCGGAAGGAGAGAAGGCAGAGGAGGAGCACAAGCTTGGCAGAGCATTATTTGCTAGATAACAGTGGGTTGTTGGGCCAGGAGCCTAAAAAATGCAACGCCTTCTGTACATCCCAGAGGTATGAATATCTAGGGCCCGGAGGACGCATGAGCCAGAGAAGACAAATAAGAGGATGCCGGCCGAGAAGAGCACCCTAAACCAAGGCATGTGAGGCCGAAATAGCCAAACGAAAGACGTTAAGGGTCCGATAAGACTTCTCTTGAGAAAAGAGATGAGATAAGAAGTTAAGGACCCATTCAACAGAGGCATACACGAAGACACCCAAGATTGCCATGCACAGGCATATGCCCCTTCTGGTGCCTGGGGCATGGGCATCTCATAGCAATGTTCGAGCATCCACTGAAAGTCATGACTCACCTTGGGGTTGCCGGAGAGGCTCCAGGCTATTAGGACCAGACACTGTTAGGGGATGAGGAGGTGACACTGCCCAGTTGGGTCCTGGAGAAGATAAGGGAATGATGGAAGCATCAGCGGAGTCTCTGCAGACAACTCCAGAAGGAATGGGAACCAGGGCATCACTGACACAAGTTTGTGGAATCAGCACAAAGGGGTGAAAAGCATATGTCGGGTGCCAGACCTGAAGAAAGGCGTTGACTGCCAAGCAGTCCAGGCCTGGAAGCCAGCTGGAGCGTTCAGTCTGGAGGCAAACAGATCCCCTTTGGATGAATAGACGTAGAAACACCGCTCTGTCCAGCTTCCAGTCGCTGACGTCTCTCCAGTGACGGGAGAACCAGTCCACTACCGTGTTGTCGGCGCCCGGAAGGTATTCTGCCCTGAGGGCGATGTGGTTGGCCAAGCAATAATCATAGAGGTCCTTAGTGAGATCCGTGAGTATGCGAAAGTGGGTGCTTCCCAGTCGATTGATATACTGCACCACCAAGATGTTGTCCATCCGAAGTAGGAGAGAGCAATTAGAACGACCTGCGGCCAAACTCTTGATGGCGAAAGAGCCCGCTATCAGCTCTTGTCAGTTGATATGTAACTGTCTCTCCTCCGCTGACCACCGCCCCCCCCACGTCGCTCCCCAACTGAGAGAGCTAGCATTGGATTCCAGTAGTAGGTCTGATAAGGAACCAATAGCTCAACCATTCCAGGCTTCCATGTGACGTAGCCACCACATGAGTTCTATCCTCACCTCTGCTGAGAGGACAATCATCTGGTCATAAGACGGAAATTTGCGTAGATAGTCTGTCTTCAGGCATTGTAGAGTACGGTAGTGGAGTGGTGCCGGGAAGAACGCCTCAACACGAAGTACTCAGGGAGTTTTAGTACTGCCGCTACAGAGTCTATCTCGAACCACAGAAACTGGATGACCTGAGTCGGGGTGAGTGTTGACTTCTCTTTGTTGATCACAAAACCCAACGCTTGGAGCCTTGAGGTGACAAACGCTGTTTGCTGGAGAGCGAGGGGTCGGTCCTGTGAAAGGAGGAGAATGTCATCTAAATAGACGATCGGCTGAAATCCGTGGGATCAAAAGAAAGCCATGACTGGTTTCAGGAGTTTGGTGAAGCACCACGGGGCGGAGCTGAGGATGAAGGGGAGGCCGGTGAACTGCCACAGAGTGCTGTTCCAGAAGAATTGAAGGAACTGCGGGTGGTTGCTGTGGATCGATACTGTCAGATAGGCATCTTTGAGGTCTAGACGCGTGAGCCAGTCGCCTTCTAATAGAAGATCCCTGAGAAGATGGATGCCCTCCATCTTGAAGTGTCGGTATGAGACAAATGTGTTGAGATTTTTTAAGTTGATCACTGGATGAAACTCTCCTGATTTCTTGCGGACTAGGAAGATGTTGCTGACGAAGGAGGGTGGTCCTGCGATGGGTTCTATGGCACCTTTCTGGAGGAGGAGTTGCAATTCGGACTCCACTAGGGCCTGTTGAGGGAGAGAAAGACGGAGGGGATCGGAAAGAGACAGTTAGACAGGAGGAACGATAAAGTCTTTCACGAAACCTAGGACGGATTGAAGAACCCATGGGTCTCGAGAAATGAGGTGCCAATTGTGGGAAAAGAGAGATAATCGGCCCACAATCTTTAAGGGGAAAGAGAGATTTGAAAGTAAATGACCTACATTTACGTGCTCTCCCCGGGAGGAACTGGCAAAGCCTCTCCTGATGGTGCCCCTGGATGAGGGAAATGGGGCTTGGAGTTGGTAGGCGGGTTGATGAGCCTGGAAGTAAGCTCGGGAGGCTCTGGTGGCTGAACAGTTGGCGGCCCGGCTCCTCGGTCGTCAGAAAAACGCTGGCCCAATGAGAATGCCTCAAGGTCTGAGCCTTGTTGAAGGACGTAAAAACATTGACGTGTTTGTTATGTTCTTTGATAAACGCATCACCAAAGAGGAGGCCCTCGGTGGAAGGACCCATTTCCTTGCTCCCGAGGTCCATGAGGCATGGATCCAGGCGGAGAAGGGTAGCACAGCGACGTTGGCGTTGTCAGTGGCATCGCTAGAGGTGGGCAAAGGGGTTCCCCCTGGGTTAATCCTTCCCCCCCCTGTTGCCCCCCTGCCAAATTTGGAATAATGATAAAGTCTTTAAATCCCGTCTTTTTTTTTTTATGTGGAGGAGAGAGAGAGGGGCGACTAGCAACCGCTCGGCGCCCCACATTCTCCTCCACGAGGCCTCTACCTCCGTCGTGGTGCCGGCATTTACTGCAGAATTCCGAAATATGACGCAGCAGAGAAGGAAGACAGAAGCCTCGTGCTCCTGTCGCTGGACCTAAAGGTGAGAGAACTACACCTGTAAAGAGTGTGAATTAATGTGTGGATGCGTTGTGTGAATGAGGGAGAGCAGGAGTTAATATGTGGATGAATTGTCTGAATGAGGGAGAGCATGAGTTAATATGTGGCTATGATGAAATGTGTATGGATGAATTGTCTGGAATGAAAGTGTGAATTAGTGAGTGACTGTAAAATTGTTTGTATATATAACTAGCAGGATGTTTGAACCGTGAGGACCAAGATGGCACAGGCGGGTGTATATGGAACAAAGATGGCACAGGCCAGGCTGTTTGGGTACACAGTTGACTTGTGCTGTGCTATATGGGGACAAAGATCTTATGTGTGTTATCTGGGTGCTGGTCAGGTTCTATGTGGGCAGTGTGGACACCAGTTAGCTTTGGGGTGTGCAACCTGTGATCTATGCCTGTAATTTAGGGGGTTTTAAATATACCTTTAATGCTGTGTTTTTATGTGAATTCCAATTGATCTATACCTGCAAAGCTGGGTTTTTGTGTTATTCTGTAGATCCATATCTATATATATCCATACATTATTTAATACAGTGTTTGTATGTCTTATTCAGTTGATTAATACCTGCAATGCTGTTTCCATGTATTTATTTGATCTATACCTGCAAGGGAGGAAGGGAGGGCCGCATGCTTAGCAGCGCAAGTGCGGCCTAGAAGAGGGTAAGGGCAAGCAGCCAAGACCCAGCAGGGACAAATAAGAGGAAAACATATATATGAAATGAAAATAAATAAATTAATCAATAATCAAATATTAATTAAATAATAAGAAATCATATATAAAAAAATAATAATTAAAAAATATAATGAAATACAATAAATTAGTGTAGCAAATGAGAAAATTTGCTGGTGGTAAGCAGCAAAGAAGAGGAAGACGAGTAACAGTGGGGACATTATATACTTTATGTTGATCATTCATTGGATATGTTCCTTTGTTGTTTTGAGTTTTTTCATTGCTGCTATTGGTGGTACATTTAAGAAGGTTTATGCAAATTATGAAGCCTCCTGTCCTATGGTAAAATTTGCTTATTTTATTTTAATAAACCATGTATCTGGGTATGGGAATTTTTTTACCACATTTATAAATATTTCTTATTTTTACCCTGCTTTCTTTCTAATTCTGAGCAATATGCATGTCGCTATATCACAGACGCAGTCTAATGCTCTGAATTTTCTGATGCTTGTGTTGTTTCTGGAAATATTCTGTTCCTCTGTGCTTTGGGTTTTGCACTGTGTGAAGTACATCTTACACTAATGTGGCATGTTGTGATCTCATCATCTGCATTCACAAGCAAACACCAAAGAGCTTATTCTCACATGTGGCAGTTGCTTAGCAATTGTGAATTTACAGCATTTATATTTCATGTTTTATACGAGATTAAAGTTTTCTGTCAAGAACTTAATATAGGCAGCATAATCCTAGACAATTTAAAGGTACAAGAGAAGACATATTTTACATCTCAGTATGCGGATAGCTTTTGTTATCTATTGAAATGTCAGCAGACCCTAGAATGGATTGTTGCCAATATATACATTTGTTACAGTTTTAATTTGTTCTATGGCACTTGTAGAGGGTGCTGCCCTAAGTAACGCTTAGAGCAGCGTCCAAGGTAGATATTGGACACCGGGGGAAAATTTGTGTTTGTCCGTTTCCATGTTCGTATTTAACAAAATGTGTCTATTTCTGAAATCCCATTTCTGAAATCCCATTTCTGAAATCCCATTTCTGAAATCCCATTTCTTCGTCCCGTTGCCATGGAAACAAGCATGCGTAGAAAAAGGTCAATGGGGAATTTGAGACCAATGGATGGAAGAAAGAGGATCAAAATTACTTTATAGTTCTAGGGTTAAGATTAACGATAGTAGTGGACTGGTTAAATGATCTTAATTAAAGTGATAAAATTAATTAAATTAATGAATGATCTGAATTAAATCAAAACTTTAGAGAGTCTTAGACACTGTGAGAAACGGCACACTGAGGCTCTCCAAATCTCACACAGAAGAATCTCACTCAGATGCAGCACAGCTGTCAGCAACCGACCTGCAGTCACTCACCAGAATACCCACGGGTTGGTCCTCCGCCATGTCCTCGCTGAAACTGACCGCCGTGTGCGATCCCCGTCCCCTTTTTCTCTGCTGTCTGGAGGCGTCGGCTGTGCACGCTCCCGGTCAATGGTGTAAATCCATCCATTCTGCAACCAATACAGGCACATAAAGCAGTCACAGTGAAATGAATGGATCCCCTGCCTGCTCTGCTCTTATATAGACTCTCCACATTACTAGTCTGCTTTTTTCTCTTTGAAAGCTGCAGCACAGTCATTGGATAGGAATGAGCTGACTGGACAAACGAAGATCAGCTCACTCAATGTCCCTCCTCTTAATGCAGGCAGAATGGCAAGATTCTCCCCCTCTTAGAGTAGTTAAAATGGCAGCTGTGGCAACAAAACAAATGAAGGTAGATTTTCATCTCTTCATTCGTTATTCGGACGAATGGACGAAACGGTAAAATGCGTCACGAGAATGCATTCATACTAATGTGCAAGTCTAGTAAATATGCCAGGAATCCCCTGATACCTAAGTAGGGAACACGTTACTGTTGTTGCAGACTGATCCTCACCATTCTTAAAGATTATTCGATCATTACAGCCTTAGTCCTTGAATTTGTCATCTCCTTTTCTACCTACCCCCTTCCTTCTGTATTATCTCTGTTGCAATACCACTTTTTTGTGCTCCTTGAACTATTTCTTTCTTTCTCCTTGAAGCCCAGGGTAACTAGTGTTGGTCCCTAATGTGAAGATGATAAACAAGGTACCACAGTGGAAGGGTCATAGCTGACACTAGGTCCCCAGTCTTCTTCTTATAGGCCTGCACTCTCCATGAAGAGATATGAAGCCTCATCCTTCCCTCCCTGACGAAAGTAAAGAAAAGGACTGATTGCCCAGGATCCCTACATTTTCCCATTTTTCTTTTTTCTAACAAATTAACTTTGAGAACAGAATGTTCACTTGCTGTCTAATATATCCTACCCACTGACTGGTGCCATGATAACAACATTATCAGTGTTACTTACTTCACCTGTCAGTGGTCATAATGCTATGCCCGATCGGTGTATATACATATATAGTGTTAGTGTGTGTATATATCTTAAGTGTTAGAGTTAGTGTGTTTGTTAGTATATGTTAGTGTATAGTATGTGTGTACATTTGTATAAGTGTGTGGTGTTAGCGTATATGAGTATATGGTATTGCATGTGTTACTGTGTGGTGTTAGTGTGAGTGTGTGGGTTAGTATATACAGTATCTCACAAACGTGAGTACACCCCTCACATTTTTGTAACTATTTTATATCCCTTCATGTGACAACACTGAAAAAATTACACTCTGCTACAATGTAAAGTAGTGAGTGCACAGCCTGTATAACAGTGTAAATTTGCTGTCCCCTCAAAATAATTCAACACACAGCTATTAATGCCTAAACCTTGGCAACAAAAATAAGTACACCACTAAATGGAAATGTCCAAATTGGGCCCAAAGTGTCAATATTTTGTGTGGCCATCATTATTTCCCATCACTGCCTTAATCCTCTTGGGCATGGAGTTCACCAGAGCTTCACAGGTTGCCACTGAAGTCCTCTTCCACTCCTCCATGACAACATCACGGAGCTGATGGATGTTAGAGACCTTGCACTCCCCCACCTTCCATTTAAGGATGTCCCACAGATGCTTAATAGGGTTTAGGTCACCTTTACCCTCAGCTTCTTTAGCAAGAGAGTGGTTGTCTTGGAGGTGTGTTTGGGGTCGTTATCATGTTGGAATACTGGCCTGTGGCCCAGTCTCCGAAGGGAGGGGATCACACTCTCCTTCAGCATGTCACAGTACATGTTGGCATTCATGGTTTCCTCAATGAACTGTAGCTCCCCAGTGCCGGCAGCACTCATACAGGCCGAGACCATGACACTCCCACTACCATGCTTCACAGTAGGCAAGACACACTTGTCTTTGTACCCCTCACCCGGTTACCGGGTCTCATTGGACCACAGGGCATGGTTTCAGTAATCCATGTCCTTAGTCTGCTTGTCTTCAGCAAACTGTGTGTGGGCTTTCTTGTGCATCATCTTTAGAAGAGGCTTCCTCATGGGACGACAGCCGTGCAGACCAATTTGATGCAGTGTGCGGCGTATGGTCTGAGCACTGACAGGCTGACCCTCCCACCCCTTCAATCTCTGCAGCAATGCTGGCAGCACTCATTCGTCTATTTCCAAAAGACAGCATAATATAATAATGCTGAGCACATGCACTCAACTCAATGCCTGATGTTAAAACCATGTGCTGTTAGCTGCAGTATTTTTATATATTGTACTCAGCATTTTGAACACTGTGAACAACACAGCATACTGTGCAATGTGCACTCATCCGAGACAATTAGTATACTAATATGAATAATAATATTATCATATGATCCTTACTTCTGTTATTATCAAGCTCATTAGCTGGTAACAATTTATTTCTAACAATAAAAAAACATAATGGAGTGTATTATAAATTATACAAGATTAGCTATTGTCTGCAGATTACATGCAAAACAAATATTAAATTTTCTCATAATACTCTAATATGTCACTGGTTTGGTTGAAATATGATAATATATTAATTATTTGGTTATATTTATAACATGTTATTAGCACAATGCATGTGTACACATGTTAAACTGATATGTGTGTCTCACGGCCTGGAATCCAAGACTTTGTAATATTTGCACTTAATAACGTGTTCTGCTATCTGGAAGCACCAGGTAGGCATTTGCCAATGGTCGAAATGAGCTTTGACTGCATGATACAAACAAAACAAGCTTTTTAAATAAAGTAAAAACAATCATTCCCTCTTAGGTAAAACTCATTCTTAACTATTGTTTTAATTTAAGTATACAAATTTGGAACCATTTGCTTTGTATATTTTTG
>VKOC01021609.1:0-19868 GCA_009364415.1 Spea multiplicata
TACATAACTAGAAGAAGAACGTTTATTGATACATTTCGGGATATGTGACACAATTTCTTGGAAACACAAATTTCACATCAAAATGCTTGGGTGTAAATCCCTCTACACCATGCTGAGATGCTATGGACCATTGAGCTTTTGTTATTTCTCCTCTCAACTTAATTCTTATTATTCCTGCTGAGTGATTTTTTTTATTTGCCAACAGACACAGGACTCACACCATGTGCATTTGGTAAGCATTGCAGTACATTATGGAGAAAAGACATGCATCCCACCTGAAAGGAAAAAAAATCAAGCTAGTTGTTTTGAGTTGGGTTTGTTCAGTATATTATCAGTGAGGAGTATTTCTAAAAGTCGTGAGATGTAAAAAGCTTTAAAAAGGCAAACATTTGTTGAATGAAAGATTTGTTGAATTGATGTCCATAGTAATGTGAACCTTTTACTTTAAGCAAAGATATGACTTGTTTAATTACTGCCCATAGTAATACAAACCTTTTGTGTCCAGTATATCTTTCAGGTCTAACCTTAATGTCATGTTATTCTTTACTTAAATTCATTTTACTATCTTTCAAAAAAAATATAATAATATCTTTATATCTTTATATGTCAATACAGAATAAATAATAAATACTATTAATAACAAGTAAATAATAACTAATATAATAAGTACTAGCCTATACTGTTGTAATTTGTGTTGCCTTACCTTTTCTTACCTTCAGAGGAAGAATCTGTCCAGAAAGACTAAGGAAATGGTTATATGTATATAGAAACATGGTTATTAATTTGCTTGTTTGTACTAGTTCCATTTAATTTCAAAAAGCCTGTTTTTTTCTTTTCATTACTTGTGCCATCTTGGCACTTCAGTTTATAATAGCAATGAATTGGCCTGATCGTTCTATCTTAGATTAGTCTTCTTGCGATACTCAAGTAGGATTGTGTATTTTAGTTATGGCCCTTGGCTGCCGTGTTTTTGAGGTGCCGTAGTATACATAGAAGTTGGGTCTTAAAAGTAATCATAACATCACATATGATGACAGCATTACGTATAACCTCTGTCTAGTTTCCATCTATGTTCTGCTTATGTCTGGCCAACTATGCAAACTAAATGTTTTAATGCCAGAATAATGTCTTATGTGTAAAAGGTAGACTGAGATGCTGCTAGGCCCTACGCACAACAATGTATACTGGCCTTGGCCAATTATGCCTAGAGCAGTAGGGCTGGTCAGGCAGCTTTTCTTCTCACACAAAAACTAGGACAGGTGTCACAGCTTGGAGAGCTGCCATGAGTCAGGTGCCCAACCTTAATAAATCATTACCTAGGCCACATATTGAATAAACACCTCCACAGGCTTTAACTTCTGGACTTAATTTTTAAGACAAGGACTAAAGTAAGCAGGTGGTATGCTGTAAAAATCGTGGTAGTAGCCTGCTTGGCATTGTGCATAATTCATCTTAGGCCACATATGCGTCTGATTATGTATTATGTTTGATTATGTTAGATGACATAATTTGTTGATGCCTAAATTATATAGAACAGAATCCAGTAGTCGTGTTATATTAACACCAGTTATACAATGTTGGAGAATTTAAATTAGACCAGATGGGGTCCTCCTTTTAAGCAGCCTTCCTTACATGGCTCATTTCACTTGCGGTCAAAGCAATATTATTCTTTTTTGGCTAGATCTGGAAGCAGGCATGCCTTGGGGGTATTGTAGTGCATCACTTTTATATATTTTGCATACTCATTTGCATGAATGCAAAGCCACTCCATCTTCTTGTGATCTCCTTTACATTATTATGCCTGAATATTTAGATTTATGACAAACAGTATGTATCACTTGATCAGAAGCTATTGTGAATATTCTAACATTGATATTATAACTGAACATTTATAGCTCATTACAGTATAGTAGCCACAACAATAAGGTAGTGTTTAAAGAGCGTACAAATTACATGGGTTTAGGGATCAAGGCATGAGATTGCATTTGGAGTGAGAATATATATTGTTCATAGTCATATGGGGATTGGTAAATCAATAAGAGGAAGAATAGTTGAGGTTTTAGTATGAGTAGGATTTGAAAAAAAAGATTGTTAGCTTGTTTGAGCAAGGACCTTTTGTTTTAGTAAATCCAAATTATTATTTGATACCCTACTTATTAAATTGGTTTACCTTTGCATGGTAGCAACATATAAAACAATAAATACTAAAAACAAAGTAAAAATACATTTAAATAGAGTATGGGGTGTATGGTTGTGTATGGGAAAATAGGATATAAATGGTAAAACATAGATCAAGCCAAAATTATTATCAGTTAGATTGTAATGGTCAAAATGTAATATAGTAAAAGTAAAAAAGAGTATTAACCTATTATTATTAGGTTATTATTATGATTATCTTTAATACAAATAGCACCAACAGTTTAAGCAGCACTTCTTGAGTGCATACATTCAAAAAGGGTATTACAAAACTAGATTTGAGTAAGACAAACTAATATATTACCCCGTCCACTTTAACACTATTTAACACTCTCTATTACAGCCCTCACAACCTGCAATAGCCACCTTCATGTTCCCCACAATCAACTGGTTTTTTCCCGCCCCAGTGCTGTTCTAATATATAGACAGTTAAGTACCAGATCTATTGGATCGCGCCAGTAGGGGGCACCAAACTGTGATCCCTTTATTACCCACTACTCCCCATTAAAGCATTCCAGATCCTATCCCTCCCAACCTCTCTGCTGTCAAAGCTATCCCAGTACCTTTATACTGAACCTGTATATGTGAAACCTACCTGCATTTGCTCTACCACTCCTGTCCTATTCCTATCACTCTCAACCAGCTAACTCTATCAACATGCGCAACCTAACCAATCTTATTCCTATCATCTCCAACCATAAACTCCCTCCCGTCTTTAACTGTGCCCTATGGAATGCCCGCTCGGTATGCAACAAACTCGCTGGTATCCATGACCTTTTTCTATCCCATGCTTTTAACCTCCTAGCTCTTACCGAAACCTGGATCCCCTCCCAAGACACTACTGCTTCTGCTGCACTCTCCTTCGGAGGACTACACTTCAGCCACACTCCTAGGCCTGATGGCAGAAAGGGTGGTGGTGTAGGCATCCTTCTCTCACCTCACTGCACCTTCCAGAATATACCAAGCCCTCCCTCCCTCTCATTCTGTTCCTTTGAAGCTCACACAATTCGTCTTTTCTCTCCACTCTCTCTTCAAATTGCTGTCATATATCGCCCTCCAGGCCCTACCTCACAGTTCTTTGACCACCTTTCTGCCTGGCTCCCTTTCTTCCTCTCTCCTAACATCCCCTGTCTTATTCTGGGTGACTTTAACATTCCTTTAGATATATCTAACAACTCTGCTAGCTCCAAACTCCTCTCCCTGACATCTTCCTCTGGTCTCTCTCAATGGACTAATTCCCCTACGCACATCGAGGGACACTCACTTGATCTGGTCTTCTCCAGATCATGCTCCCTTTCAGATTTCTCCATCTACCCCTTCCCTCTGTCTGACCACCACCTTCTATCCTTTTCTCCAGTGCTAACCCCCAACAAGACAAACTTACAGCGCTCACCTCATACTTATAGGCCATTACCAGAAAATACCATTACCCAACTGTCAGCCTCACTTGAACCTCTCTTACCTTCCATGTTAACCCTTTCCTGCCCAGACACAGCAGCCTCTTTTTACAACAACACACTTGCTTCATCCCTCGACACCATAGCTCCAATTACTACAAGTTACCCCCGACAATTTAAACGCCAACCATGGCATACCAAAACCACACGGTATCTTCAGAAGTGCTGCCGCACAGCTGAGCGCTACTTCAGAAAATCAAAATCCAGCGAAGACTTTACTCATTATAAATTCATGCTTCACACCTACAACTCTGCCCTCTCTCTTGCCAAACAGCTCTACTTCTCCACTCTCATATCCTCTCTTTCTTCCAACCCACGACGCCTTTTTTCTACTTTCAACTCCCTTCTCTGTCCCTCCACACCCACACCACAAACCTCTCTCACTGCCCAAGATCTTGCTACCCACTTCAAAGAGAAGATCGAGACTATTAGAAAAGACCTCTCTTCCTTACAACTCCCTCCTACACCACTCACCACCACCCTCTCTACTCCTACTATACTAACTGCCTTTTCCCCTACAACCGAAGAAGAGATAGCCACTCTTCTTTCTTCCACTCACCCAACAACCTGTCCCCTTGACCCCATCCCTTCACACCTCACAAAGTCTCTATGTCCATCCCTTGGTCCATCACTTACCCACCTATTTAATCTTTCTCTATCATCTGGATCTGTACCATCTGCCTTCAAGCATGCGCTAATCACACCAATTCTAAAGAATCCTTCCTCAGATCCCAGCTGTTTGACTAACTACCGCCCTATCTCTCTGCTTCCTTATACCTCTAAGCTGCTTGAACGGATTGTGTACAATCGCCTCACTAACTTCCTCTCCTCTAATTCCCTCCTTGACCCTCTACAGTCTGGTTTCAAACCCCTTCACTCTACTGAAACAGCTCTAACAAAAGTCTCCAATGACTTGCTCTCTGCCAAAGCTAAAGGTCACTACTCTATTCTAATTCTACTGGATCTCTCTGCTGCTTTCGATACTGTTGATCACCACCTTCTTCTTGACTCACTTGCTTCTATAGGCATTCGAGATACAGCTCTCTCCTGGATCTCCTCATATCTGTCTAACCGTTCCTTCACTGTCAACTTCTCTGGCAACACATCATCGCCCCTTCCACTTTCGGTTGGTGTCCCCCAAGGTTCAGTCCTTGGCCCTCTGCTGTTCTCTCTTTATACTTCCTCTCTTGGCAAACTAATCAACTCATTTGGCCTCCAGTATCATCTATATGCAGATGATACCCAAATCTACCTGTCTTCTCCTGATCTCTCTCCATCTCTCATGTCCCGGATCACCAGCTGCTTGTCTGCTATTTCTTCATGGATGTCACAACACTACCTGAAACTTAATCTTTCTAAAACGGAACTCATTATCTTCCCTCCCTCCATCTCCACTCCACTACCTGAATTCTCTATCACCATTAACAACACAACTATCTCTCCTACTAACCAGGCCCGATGCCTTGGGGTCATCCTTGACTCAAACCTCTCCTTCATCCCTCACATTCAGTCCCTCGCCAGATCCTGCCGCCTGCACCTAAAAAAACATCTCTTGTATCCGTCCATTCCTCACCCAAGAATCCACAAAAACTCTGGTTCATTCACTTATCATTTCCCGTCTAGACTACTGCAACACTCTTCTGGTTGGCATTCCACTGTCTCGACTCTCTCCTCTACAGTCTATCCTAAATGCCGCTGCTAGGCTCATCTTCCTTGCACGTCGCTCCTCTTCTGCTTCCCCCCTCTGTGAAACCCTCCACTGGCTCCCGATTACCTTTAGAATTAAATTTAAGATCCTGGTACTGACATATAAGGCCATCCACAATACTGCTCCTCCGTACATTTCTGACCTCATTAGCAAATACTCTCCTACTCGATCCCTACGTTCCTCCCATGGGCTAAGGCTCTCCTCCTCACTCGTCACCTCTTCCTTTTCCCGTCTACAAGATTTCACTCGAGCTGCCCCATATCTCTGGAATCTGCTCCCAAGGAACCTTCAGAATTCACCCTCCCTCCTGACATTCAAGAAACATCTAAAAACCCACTTCTTCAGAGACGCATACCATCTTAGCTGCTAGAACATCCTTGTCATCGATACCCCCCCACAATACCTCTCACCCTTCCTCTATGCCTTATGTTTGTCACCCCATTTTTCCCTCTAGATTGTAAGCTTGCGAGCAGGGCTCTCCACCAAATGTATCGGTTTGTCTTAGTCTGTCAATTCTTGTCTTGTCATATCCCTTGAATTTATGTATTGTATTAAGCGCTGCTTAAACTGTTGGCGCTATATAAATAAAAGATAATAATAATAATAATAATAATATATTACGTAAAGGTGGCAGTGTTCACAAGCTTACAATTTATAGAGGATGGAGGAAGCCATAAATTAATTCCGTACACAAGGTTTATTTCTGTATTTCAGTCCCATCTTTAGGAATTATAGAGCCCTAGATGAACTATGTCCTCACCAATCCCCTCCTGCATGCATTGTGATAGACAACAAAATGGACAGGTCTTATTTCCCATGGGTTTTTGTTTAATTAAAAGTCAACAAGGACTACAAAGTTCTACCATAAAGTCTTTACTTTTATTTCAATGCAGTTTTATGACAACAAGTATGACAACCTAAAACCGGATGAAAGTAATGTCCGGATGAAGTAATGTCCCATTGTATTTAATATCCAAAGGCCTTTTCTCTCATAGGATGCCTCATTTTTTATTTTGTTCATTTGCCAAAATGTCTATCTGTTTTAAATTTGATGTGCTATATACATTGGTAACAGTATATGGTAAATATTGGCTTGCTTTTAGTTGTGGCTTACTATGTTTGTGATGCAGTGCTATTTCTCAGACCAGGCACATGCAGCTAACGTTCAGCATGCTCAAGGCTAGATTTCTCAAGTTTCTCCCAAATGTCTAGGGTTTTTGTGGGATTGTCCCAATTTTCGAGCAATGGGTTAGCTACCCCTACTGTCCCGCTTTTGTAGGCAGTGGAAATCACAAGGTGGTTGGGAATATCCTCTGATCTCCCCTGATCACCCGTGGGAGCTTTAAAGTCAATGGAAGACTATGCTGTTGCAGATCAAACCTTCAAGCCACGTGACCTCCTTGTGTCACCCTGAAGTTGAGCCCTGCAAGGTGGCTCTTTGGGTATAGTAAGACCATGCCCACTTCTGGGCATGGTGCGGCAAAATCCCCTTTAACCTCTAGCCACTGTTATAAAGGCACTGTTTTCATGTAGTCACAAATATGAGGATTCTAGCTAATGCCAGTAGTTGATATTGAAACTATGTGCAACACAAAGCAGAAGTAATCTAGTTAAACATTATCTTTCTGTAAATGCAGGTTTGCTGAATGTACTAAGGTGATATGGATACTGAATATTAATGAGTTCATTACTTAAAATATTAATGGTTTGTATTTTTTTCTCTGTATTTGGATTTGAACAGAAGAATAAATATTTCATCCCTTTTCTACCCCATAAGGTTTCAATGCACTTCAAGATTTCATGGTCTTATAGCTAACAAAGCCATGGGTTGAAGCAGAAATAAAATGTATGGTTTTACACACAACTGTTCTATGCTATCATTATGTGTTTTGTGCCTTTCTACTATCATGCATGTCCAAAATCAGCTTCTGGTTGCAAGGTTGAAGAGTGCCATAGGATCAGTGATACTTGGGTGAAGTAAGGAAAGTTAAATAACTATGTATGTCAAAGGGGGGTGCTGTCCTGGGCCAAGTCATTACTGGAGGGCCCAATTTGGTATCCGCTGCCAATTTACATAGGTAATGCTATTAAAAATATATTGAGTAAGAGGTGGTGGGAGTTCCAAACCAAAGGAGGGTATGTGTTTGGATGTTCATTTACTGTTTATGTACACATACTTCTGAAATAGCAGAAGGCATGCTATTTATTCTTCTCTATTTGTCTGTATAATACACACAAAAAGGTATCATTACCCCAAACAAGTGAATGTGTTTAATGGTTTCTTACTTAGTCCACCCCCATAACAGAAGGCTGTGTTGGCAAGAGAGTCACGTAAATAATCTAGCATTTATGAAATTTATTGTATTTTATAGAAATTAAATATTTGCATAACATTTTGTCAATCTTAATAACACACGCTGAGCTGTAGAACTCAGTAATGCAACAAGAGCATGCACGTGAAAAGAAAAAAAAATGCCAGGAGCATGCTGTGGAGAGAAATTAATATTCAAAAGGTTAAGGTGTCTGTGAAATGTGTGTAATGGGTAACGCTCATAGTTTGTTACTATAGGTTCATTGCCTCTAATGTGGAGGACGGCACATGGATAATTTACGGTTCCCATTGTCCCCTCTGCGGGGATTAATTCTGAATTATTTATGTACCTATATGCTCACGGAATTGAAACATTTTAGTTAAAGTCAGTCATTCATTCGGAGTTCTGAAATGATGCAGCCGATCTTGTTAAAACTGACTTTAGCCTCCTGTGATTTAAGCCATAACACTTTATTTTGAAATCCATTGAGGAAACACACACAGTTATAATAAATACATATTGGTTTTAAATCAACAAAAATATTTATTTTACACAAGAAAAATCTATGTAATGTCTTACAACAAGACCGTAACTCCACAGTTTATACAAAGAAAGATGATTAAAATTTGAGATTATTTTTGTATTTTAATCTAGATAACTAATTTACAATTTGTTGACATATTTTGTGTATTTCAAATGTCTGCCAACTTTCACTTAACAACCATGATTGTGAACAGGATACTAGAAAGTGATTCTAGATTTGATATCCCATATATTTACTGAGACAACCCAACCTGCCCAGAATTATAGCCCATCCTTGTGCGCCACATCAACACACATTAATATATATATATATATTAATGTGTGTATATATATAATATAATGTGTGTATTATATATATATTAACGGTTGCGGCCGGTATTATATATACTAGATATATAATATATAATATATACTATATATATATATGAAATAATTTCAGCAATATGCACAGGTCTCAAACCTGTAACCTGTAGATTGCTGCTGACTGGACCTTCATTGTTCTTTAAAATATGACTGATCAAATCTGGCAAAAGTAACACTCTAGTTTTCATCAACCATAAGCCACCACGAATCACAATATCTGCAACAACAATGTGCTTTCCTCTATTATTTTCTTACTTTGGTAGCGAAGAGAGGGGGCTAGCATTCAGTTGAATGTCCTGCATGCAGCCTGACATATGACATCATCTACTCCCTCAGGATTTACATCACACTGCTCTTGCTCACTGCTCCCTCTGCTCTGAGCACCAGTGCATGATGTGATGTCCCAGCACACTACCTCAGGAGGCACAGCATTTGTTACAATATACTACAGAGACCATGCTGGACAGGCACAGTAAAGCATAGTATAAATTAGCCTCTTACAAAGAACAACTCTGATCTCCCCAACAGCTTGATTAGCCGCTATGGTGATACGGGGTGATTTGCCCACAGTAATGTGGCAGAGGGGCTGAAGCCCCAGTAAACCTTTAGCAGACATTACAAAAAGAAAGCCAGTGGAGAAATAAACCTCTGTTCCATCACTCAGAACTATTCCCTCAGGAAACAACTTCTGATCCCTTGACCAACCCACAGGACATTTTGACTGAGCCAAAGAGTTTAAAATATTTTTTCTCTTCTGTTACCAGATATTTAGTGTCAGAAATTATGGTAATATATTAGATTAGTACTAATGCTGTTATTTAGAAATCTCCTTTGAGCTATAATATATTACCGAAGTAGGTAAGGGTCAAACGCTATTCATAGCAACTGAAATAAAATAAAAGCAGATATAATAGTTGTGACTGGGGATTTAAATGAGCCCAGGCACTTTAAGGCATACTGTCACCCCCATTTAGGCTGTGGAGCTGCTTGTCTCTAGTACAAGTTAAGTGACAGGTGCAATATGGCACTGACCTACCAGGCATTCGCCTGGTTTGCCACATGACCAGTCTAGGCCTGCTACATTTTTTTATTGTGCCTATATAGTGCTGTAAAAAGTATTTGTCCCTTCCCGATTTCTACAATATTTTACAACTTTTATTGCATATTTGTCACACTTAAATGTTTCAGATCATCAAACTCATTTTATTATTAGACAAAAATATCCACATTAAAAACAAAAGGCAGTTTGTAAATGATATTAGATACAGAAGGGAAAAGCCACTCTACCTGACCCTATGTGAAGAGGTTTAGCAATAATAGAGGTGGTCAGCAACACCAAAAAATCAACAGGTGCAGGAGCCGGGCTCCTCCAGGACCCGTAAAGACAGATACACAGACTCAGCACTTCAAGTGGACAGTGACAACATTTCGACCCCTAGAGGTCTTTATCAATTACATAGCCCTATAATTGCTGATTTTCTCGGGACAGTCCCAGGATTTGAAAGCATGTCCTCATACTTTCATGTCAACTTGGTGATTTATTCTGCACCATAATAACTAGGCTGGGCTAAATGATGCTAATTATGAGGGTTGTGCAGAGTGGGTGGAGATTTGGGGCAGTGGGTGTGGTATGTTATCAAGTAAGTAGTTGATAGCTGTTCAGCAAAATGTAAACTAGAAGTGAAGTAGACTAAAAGGTCTCACAAAGTAGCACATTATTCAGCGGTCTAAAGAAAAGATGAGAAATTAAGTCACTGACATCTATAAGTGTGGAAAGGGTTACATTTATTATGCTCTGGGGCTCCATAGAACCATGGTGAGAGCCACTATCTACAAATGAAAAAAACCTCATGGGAGTCAATGTTCATGATTCCACAATAAGAAAAAGACTATGCAAAAATGGCATCATACGAGGGTATGTGGCTAAAACAACTGCTTACAAAAAAGTACAGACTTATCGCACATTTGTCAAAAAACATCTTGATGACCACCAAGGTCTTTGGCATAATATTCTGTTAATTGATGTGCATGTGCACCACTGAATGGCCTTAAAGAAAAACAAAATGACGTTTGAGAGTGGCCTAGTCAAAGGTCTGAGTTAAATCTGATGGAGACGCTGTGGCGTGACCTTAAAAAAGGCAGTTCATTGTCGAAAACCTCCAAAGTGGCTAATTTAAAACAATTCTGCCAAAAAGAGTGGCCTACTATTGTAAATGATTGATTGCAGTTGGTGCTGCGAAGGGTGGTGCAACCCGTTAACAGGTTTTTCATGTGTGTGATATAGGTTTAGATTAACTCAATAAATAAAGTGATCATTTTGTGTTTACTCACGTTGTCTCATGTTAAAATTATTTAGGTGATCTGAAACATTTAAATGTTTCAAATAAGCAAAAATCGAAGAAATCGAGAAGATGAAAATACTTTTTCCAAGCACTGTAATACAAGGCTAGGGCAGCTTCCCCTAGATTTCTCAAATCCCCTTGCTTTGCATTGGGTGCACACAGGCACTTTAGTTGGGGCACACGTGTTTATATTAAAACTATTTATCTTTTTTATAGTCATTTCCCAGTAAGCTACAGGCGGGACATGCTAGAGTAAAATGTGACAATGGACAAAGGTTGGTAGAAATAAAGAGGCAGCTATAATGAACAGTATTTTAACTCAGCATTTTAACCTTAGTGGCTGTCAGCTGTGACCTTTTACCAACCCCGACCAGAGCATGATTTCTCACTTTCTCTGCTCGCTGCAGCATGAATGAATGCTGAATTTGACAGCAGAAGGTTTTACATGAAAAGAGAAAGGACTTAAAAAGCATGTATTGTGATGATAGACTACATTTATACAGTGCTCATTACACTCTGCGCAGCAGCTGTATTGCTGGATTGATTGGGTGTGAGTGCCTTGTATTCCGTGGAAGCAAAAAGATGTTATTGACCTGCATGGGGGCTGAAATGACCTTAGGATGACTCCTCCTTTCACCCGAAATTGACCTTGAAGGCAACCTATATTTCACCCCATATATAATAAAACTGCTGCAGAATGGTGCACAATATTAGAACTGACATATTGCCTGTTTAATTTTCTTGACCCTTTTTAAACAAATATGTTCTTCTGGGTTCACATGTATTTTAGATCTGTTGATTTCCAGCTGTGTTACACAGATTCAAACATGGTATATTGTTAAATTTATTATTGATCAAGGTTTATTTTTTACATCAATATTCTCTGTTGTTTTAGACCTTAATAGGTCAATGAGATTACTTAAGTTGAGAGACTGGTGACTGCAAATGAGTCCCTCAGCCATTATGGGGATTTATATCTTGGTAGCTACCGTATAGAAAATAAACCAGGGGCTATTTTACTTTTTCCCATTCCTATCTAGAAAAGCATATGGGAGAAGCTTGCTGAGAAGAAGGTTATGTTTACGCAGAACTTTCTTAAAGAATAAACAGTGGTTCACATAAAAAAACATTTATGAATTATGAATTTTATGAATTAGCAAAGAAAAGGATCACTAAGGCACTTAATTGTTCTTTTTTATGTACCATAATATTCATTATTGGTAGAGTCAGGGTCACCATCAGGGGGGGTAAGCCTCACCTGAAAGAGCAAGGAGCCTGGGCCCCCTCTTTTTCTGCTAACTGAAGCGCCTAGCAAGATAACATGACATGAATTACATCACCCTGAGGTACAGACACTGGTGTAAAGGAGGCCACCCCTCCCACAGAGTGGCGTCACAACCCGGGTGCGGGGGGTGCGGACCACCTTACAGGGGGTGACACCACACCAGGCAGGGAACTCTATAAGCATGTAATCTGCCTGGGATCACCCTACCATAGCGCGGCCGCGGCGGTGCAACCGGAGCAGAGGAGGCAGACCTGGCACTGGCAGATCATCACTGGATGACGGAGGAGGAATTACGGCACCACGCACGTCGAGGGGGTGACACCAACCCTAGTGACGCCACTGCTCTCGCATACCACTAGGCCGGTGTTTTGGGCCACATTACTATAGGCTAAAGAGGACATTTTGGACAATGCTATGCTTCCAAGTTATGTTATTTTGTCCGCGTTATGCCACAGCTCTCTGTAAGTGCATTCTAATTATATAGTAGCATTTACACTAGGATATTGCACTATTTGGTTTATAGATTTAATGGAGCAATTAAAAGGATTTTTATCAGAAATTCTTTGATGGGCCTGATTTACTACATTTGTTTGTGGGTGATTTTTATAACACAACACTCTGTATTTATTTACAATATCACACTTTTATTATTTATTTCCCATATGTACATGTGCCCCAATTTCGGTTGTATGGCAGGAGAAAGAAAGTGAATGCATGTAAGTGTAACGCGTTATAGTGAATCAGTGTTATAGCGTGTTAACATGTATGTATGTTAGTTATATAGGGGCCCTGAACCTGAAGAAATACTGAACCCAGACACCACTAACATTAGGATAATTATGGATGAAAAAATAAATGGTTAAATTAAAGTACAAGTGAAGATTTGTGTATACATTGATAAATTAGGAGTCAATTGATCACTCAGTTTATCATTTTGTGCTTTCATTTCCTAAATGATACCCCACATATATAAAATGATGTCCATAACAGGTAGTAGTAACCTTAGTCTTGTAAAGACAGACTGTTGTATATATCCACCTCATGTCCCAACAGAGACAGTAGACACTGTAAATTGTATTTAAACAGTTATAGCACTAACAAAGATCCTGGATTACATTGTATTAAAGTTATATATTATTTTTTTATTTATAGTATATTAAAATGCCAAAATTATTGTTGGTAAATCAAACCTTTCTTTGAAGAAAATGTAATTCTAAACATCTACCATCATATTATTGAAGATTATATACAAGAGATTAGGTTTCATATAGCAAATAAAAATAATAGTTTTCCTATAGAATTAATATCTATACATTGATATAAGAGAATTTTCTGCTGACCTTCAGTCTTGTGTCAGATCAGATTATGTGCCAGCTTTTGTCATTTAAAGCCTTTGGATCCAACACACATTTTCTAGATGAGGGAAAACATCAGACCAAACAGGCATCTGTCAAAGAGCATTCCCATAGGTTTTGCACTCTTATTATGACCTCAACTAGAAACACTTTCTCCTTTCCTGTTATTTTACAGATAGATTGCAGAAAAAATGACTCCTTAACTCTACAGCTGATGACACTCTCTAAAAAAATTATATGATATAATTTATAAATACTTTTATTTTCGTTGTTTCCATATGTATTTAATACATATTTGCCATGAATTAAAGTAACAGAAAAATTATACATTGAATGGTGCCTAAAGCCCTTGTTATTCTAAACATCCTTGTGGGTGCAATATGTTTAAATGCAAGTGAAACACCCAGAAATGGTTTTTGACAGTGACCCAATATTGTTAAATCAGAGCAGCAATTCCTCATAATGTGTGACGCAATATAAAGATATATTATAGTAAAAGTACCTAGATTCATGCTATTTATATATATATATGATTAACAGCCAGAGTACCATATTTTTATGGTCTACACATTTATGTTTATTCAAATATGATAAAATTGGCCTTATCCTATCTGATTTTCTATTTTTTTTAAAAATGATCTTGGTCAGCTTATTTTGTAGGTAGTTGTAATATAAAAAATGGGTCCGACAGAGCATGTGCAAATGGACCAAAAACCATTGGTCCAAATTTTTAATTTTATTTTTTGTCTGCTGATTTTCAAATTTGTTCCTTCCCCATCCAAAGGGGGGGGGGGTGTACAGAGTATGCGTCCTGTTGTGGGGGGCCTTACAACAATAGCCAATTTAGAGTCTGATAGCATTGGACAAGGAGAGAATTATTTTGTGTGTCAATGTTTTATTTGTCACCTTTAGGTCCTGTTTAAATGCCTTTGTTTTGATATAAGACACTTTCCTTCTGTGAAAGCTCTAGACTGAGGGCTTCTATGATCTTTGTGGGAAGTCATCAAAGATCAGTGATTTCTACAGGGTGCACCATTTGAATTCCAATGGCATGGACACTGGGTTTCTTAGTACACTCCTTGACATCCGAAGGGAGATATAGGGGTTGGTAGGCATTCTTTATTGCACAGGACAGAGGGTGGAGGAAGATGCACAGGATGGGCCACGTGCCTCTCAGAATTCATCTCATTGTGAGAGAATGAATAAAATGTTGTACATAGTCAAGAGTCTGGGTTATTGTGGAATGTAACAATTTCCCTTTACATCACATTTGATAACAGGGGCAAATCGAAATGAAAATCTTAATACTGTAGTTTAGGTTAATGAATGCATTTTAGTATCCTGCATTAATATAACCATGGAACTTTATCTGATGATTTTATAATACTTGTACAGAAGATAAACTATTCTGCAAGCCATATCAAACTCTCTTAGAAACAGAAAGCATGTTCATTAAAACAATTTAATTGCCAAATTGATTAGGTGTTTGCTAGTTACCTTAATGAGTTTAGGAAGGATTTATGACTTTGCCTTCATGTCAATGTCACATATGTATTTGTATTTATTTATTTGCCTACATTTGAAAGCATTCTCAGCAGGTGCTGCTGTGTTAGATCTAACCGCTCCTTCCAAAAACAGCATTATGGGGTGCTCATCCAAATCATCCAAGCTCATCCAGCGTTCGTAATATTTGTAAAATAATCATTCCGGTGATGGAGAAAGCACAACAAATACATTCAGTTAGAAATAAAAGTACTTGTCTAGATCAGTGGAGATTTAACTCTTTAACTTCAAGTCTGTAAAGGTTAATGACAGAGCACAAATCTTGAAGAATATAGGGGAAATTCTGCCAAATTATTTTTCTTCATTACTACAGACCATAATGCATGGTTAATTACATGAATTGACCATTTGAATTCACAACACTGGACACCGCTCAGGAAATCAAATGATTATGGTAAGTACAAAAATTATCCCAATCATGAATTGACTTGGTTGTTTTGATTAATGAGTACAAAATTAACTTTTAATTGAGTGATTAGGCGCTAGAAAAAAAATCCTTTGTTCATAAGACATTCTCAAAATCATATCCAAATAAGGCACAAGTAACATCAAATTCAAACGACCATCGTAAATGACTATAATAATATAATAAAATAGCTTGGCCAAATCATTGTGTATTGGAGAGAGTCCAACAAAAATATATTTACTCCTTTTACATCCTTCCAGATGTACTTAAGCAAACTTTTTTATAGTTCAATTCCTGGTCAACTAAAAAAGGGTAAAAAGAGAGATTGAAACTTGGAACGAAGTTTATGCCAAAAACATGATTTGCCATTATTTACTGAAACACAGGTTCTCTAATACAAGCACTTGGAAATGTAGCAATTTCTCTTATGTTCTACAGTATTGATATATACAATATGTCACACTTATTTGAGAAATAAAATATGTACAACACATATCACTATGTGTGTACTAGACAAGACTTATCAAGAAACAATAGCGATCCCCATCACAACTTTTCCTTTAAAACTACACATTACAAACAAATAGTCAAAAGAAAATGGAGAAACGTTTTCCATGTGTTCAAATTGTCCCATTTTGTTTCATATTAGATAACAGTAATGATGTAGCTCATGTTGATTATGTTAAAAGATTAATTGCACCATTCCACGAGATATACACCTGTACAGATATGCACATAGCATACAAAATAATTCATATTAGGCTTTGTTCTAATGCATTGGTATGCAGAGTACACATTTTGTCTAGATGATGAAGATCTGTGCCAGGAGAGGCATAAATCCCACTTTCAACATGCTGGACCAAGAGGCATACATAGAAACTGTACACAGTACATGAGAACCCCATATCCAGAAACATTCAATATTCTATAAAAATTCATTTGGCATTCAAATCCATGTCAGTGCATCTTTTAACTCGGAGTTAGGGGTGCTGGCACTACAAAGCATTGTGTTATGCGACCCAGCTGAGCATTTCCATTTTAGGGGTGCAAGGGTATGGTGCATGTGCTTTAGTAGGTCCATATGAGAAGAATGTGTTGGGGAAAGGAGGCAGAGTGAGGGTGCCAATTAAATGGCTTAATCAATGAAGAATGCCACACAAGCATTCAAAAAGGAAACATATAATACTATATATCAAGAAGAATATAACTCATGTTGTTAGTGAGTTTATGATAATGTAGGAAATCTTACATAACATTGTAGCCAGGAATCCTAAATTCATATCTACTCTAGTTTCTGTCTATGCCACAGAATTAACACAACTACCCTCAATGACAAAATAAACATGGCCCACACAATACTATCCACAGCTAAGTAAATTGGTAAGGTCTTGCAAGTATATATATATATATATAAGTATATATATAGTATTATACCCATCAGCCCTGGTATTCTGCTCCCAGCCCTCATCATGATCCCACAAGCATCTGCCATGCCCCCACCAGCCCCTGTGTTGTCCACAGCATCCCCTTCATGTGGCCCCCCACCCTCTTCCATTTCCTTATGAACTCTTGTATTGTCCCCAGCAGCCCTAGCCATGCCCCATTTAGCCCCTGTCATATCCTCCCAGCCGCTGCCATTTTTCCCAGCCCCTGCCATGTCCCTATCAACCTGTTTTGTGTCCCCATCAGTACCTATAATCCCTCCATCTTGCCTACCTTTTTTGTGAGAGGGACGCAGTTCCCTGTCTGGTGTAGAAGCCACAGCCTATCGCGCTCGGCTGCATCAGAAGCACTGGATGTAACATCACATCAAGCGCTTCTCATAAAGACATGCAGTAGCTGGCCACAGCCTCGAAGACTTGCGCTTCTGCCAAGTGTTGTGGTGAAGGGAGATCTTATGATCTCTCTCACCTGGCCCCGTGTAGAGTGCAAGGCCTGAAGTGAACGCTTGGTAAGTGAGTGCCTCCTTTTGTATGTAAGTATAATTAGTAAATATAATTATAATTATCATGCTGATAGTGGGATCTATACCTTTCTTGGAACAGACCTTCATTAATTGAACATCTGCAAACCACCTACAGTATCACCACAAAATATCAGGGGGCTAATAATATAATATTACTGCGATTTCTAGCAGCAAAACCACATGAGTTGGACAAAAGTCCAACTTGGAAATTCACTAACCTCAACTTTCATGAGCACTCACAAAAAAGTACATATATAAAAGTGCACAAAAAGAGTGTCAACTGTATGCAAGCTCAAAAAAACAGGTAATTAAACATTACAAATGCTGTTTAGAATTGTCAACTTGCAATATCCACCTCAAATTTCTCAGGGGGTTGTGAATAATAATGAAACTGATGTCCCCAGGGGCTTTTGTTGACTACTAGGCCTTTAATGGATGGGTAGCAGGTAGGGACTGGGTTTGACCAAAAGCTACTCCCATGTCTGGAGAAAGAAAAAACTGACCCTGGAAAATAGCACTTCATCTGGAGACTCTGGTTCAAAGATTGTAAGATCATTTGAGAAGGGTTCCTGTAAGTCATCTTGTTATGTTATCTACTGATTGTTATGTCCTTTCCACCCTTTGTGCAAAGATGCGGAATCTGATTGCGCTATATAAAACAATAAATAATAATAATGATAATAAAAAAAATAGAAAATGGAAAAAATATTGAAAGTGATATTGAAAAGAGCGAACAAAATAGTTGTATGTTTTTATGTTTTATGCATCTATTCCTATTAATGTATTTTGTGTTTAATTGAATTATGGACATTAAAAAACATCTGCAATCTTTAAATACATGTATGAATAGAATTGATTATCCGCAATGTTGTGCTTGAAACACAAATTTAAATAATTGTGCTACAAAGTGTAAACTTGAACTTTACATTTAAGGTCACAAATAACTGCAGGCAGTAAAATCAGTGTCGTATTTACTTCTGTTTGTACTGCTGCTGTGTAGATAGATAGATAGATAGATAGATAGATAGATAATTTTTACTTAGCCAGATTGGCCAACATAATACCATAGAAGATTTCAATTTGGAGAACATTTATTTACTGAGCTTTTCATGAAACATACCGTTTTCATTAATATATAGTGTTTATATTCACTACACAGACAAAAGTATTAGGACACCTGACCGTTATACTAACAGGGACATTTATGACATTGCATTTTAAATACATAGACATTGAGCATAGCATTGCACAGCTGTGGGGAAGGCCCTTTTCTATTCCATCATTACTGTGTCCCAATGACCACAAAGCAAGGTCCATAGAGACATGGTTGAATGAGTTTGGTGTGAAAGAACTTGACTGGCTGCACAGAGATTGCAAACCATTCCTTCTTGTCCAACATCAATGCCTGACCTCACAAATGCTTTACTGGATGAATGTTCAAAAATACCCAGAGAAATACTAAAGGGGTGACCAACTACTTATTAATGTCTATGTATTTAGATTGCAATGTCATAAAAATGGTGGAGCTTCCTGGCACATACTCTCCCCTAGTCCTACAATTGAGGGAGACAGGGGCGTAACTAGACGCCTCAGGGCCCGGGTGCGAGAATCTGTTAAGGGCCCCCCACCCCCTCACCCCCCCAAAAAACATGATTTTTACCCAACAATTTTTTTTCAACAAATTCAATTTACATATTGAATCATATCTGTAAAAAAATCAAAGAAAAAGGGGCGCATGTACAAAGGGCATAATCCAGGGGTGTCCAAGTTTTTTCTGCAGTGGGCCACTTCATCAGAATTGTATACGTGCGCAGGCCGCACTCATTTTTCACTGTGACAAAAAATATGGCCTTTAATAAAATATGCAGATTAAAATAAAGTAAAATGACACAAAACCTTTACTCTTCCTCTCACTGATTTCTGGGCCTAGAAAGTTTTGCGACAACAAATTCAGGATTCCCTAGATTTATTCTAGGGATGAACTAAAATGAAAATTCTGGACCAAAACATTCAGGGTTCACTTAGCCAAAACCGAAAATGACCCCCACCTTTAAAAATAATAATAAAAACTCACATTTTTAATAAAAGTAGGTGACACACAATTGGACAAAATTAGCAATATGACTTGGCATGATAGGAGTGCGATTGCTAACAGCAATCACACTCCTATCATACCCAGGCAACCAGTAAATGCTGGTACCTAGGCATGATGGGACTGTGCTCGCTGTGATTGCTGTTAGCAATCACACTCCTATCATGCCAAGTCAGCCAGTACATGCTGGTACAGGGTGGCTGTAAGTGATGTGCAGACCCCATACTTCTGGCAGCATCAATACACAATGGGGGGCAGCTAGGTAGGTTTCAGCATGTAC